>CANXYI010249358.1:0-10122 GCA_948208565.1 Hura crepitans | reverse complement strand
GTTCTTCTAAGATGAGTTTTAAAAGAGATACATTAGTGACACATATAGAGATGCCCAATGTAGAGAATTCTTGAATCTTAGATAGCACTAGATGATTGTCTTTAACTATGAGAAGGAATTTTTTAGGCTTGTTAAGTACACTGAGGATATGTTCCCAACTAAGGCTGCTAGGTGTAAGCAATGTAAGTGACTTCAAGATGGGTTAAAGACCTACATTATGTCTAGAATGGCCCCTAGCTAAATCAAAGATTTCTCTCAACTGGTGTTTGTCGTTATGGAATTAGAGGATATCTGTGAACAAAACTAGAATAAAAAATTTAGGGGATAGAATAAGAGGAGCCAAAGGTAAGGTGATACCTCTTTTTCCACCAACAAGAAATATAAGGGTAGTATGGCATAAAGATCATCTGTAAGGAACCCTGATTTCAATAAGAGGCAATCAATAAGTAGCATCAGTGGCTAGTGCTCTAGTGTTAGCTATAAGAGTCACCACTGCTTAGACCTATGAGCATTGTGGTAAGTCTTATAGTGGTACCTGCAGGAGGATATCAGGAGTATGCTTTAGATGTGGGTCTATAGATCACAAGATTAAGGATTACCCTTAGCTATAACAAAGAAATGAGCAATTGAGGGAAGCCAAGATAACTCCTATAGTTGGCAAAAGATTTGGTAGGCAAGGTAACACAGAAGACTACATCTAAGACTGCACAAAAACTAAAGGAACATGCTCTTACTTGCACCTATGCCATCAAAGCCAGAGAAGATGAGGATGCTTGGATGTGATAGTTAGTACATTTTCTATTTGGCACTATTATGTATGCATTGGTAGATCCTAGATCTACACATTCTTAAATTTACACTGCATTGTCATGAAAGTGGAATTTGAATACTAAACCAACTAAACATGAGATTTTAGTCACTAATCTTTTGGGGTACAATGTTATAGTGAATGAAATGTGTAGGAACTATCTTATTAGTTACCAAGGTTATGAGTTCCTAGCAGACCCTATGAAACTACCCTTTAGAGATTTTGATGTCATCTTTGGAATGGATTGGTTATCCAAGCATAGTGTGATAGTAAACTATAAGCTTAAGAGGATAACTCTTTAGACTTTTAATGGATAAGAAGTTACTATTGTAAGGGAAAGATCAAGTTTTATTTCCAATGTAATATTTGCAATTGTGAAAATGAGGATGATAAAAAAAGGTGCTAAGTGTATCTAGCTCATGTGAGGGATACTAGAAAAGTTATGCTTAAACTTTAGGAAATACATTATATGAAAGACTTTTATGATGTTTTCCTAATGATATATCGGGTTTGCTACAAGAACGAGAAGTTTAGTTTGGCATTGAGTTGGTACTAGGTGCGGCACTAGTGTCTATCACAATATATAGAATTATGCCAATATAATTGAAAATGTAGTTACAAGAGTTGTTAGACAAGAGCTATATACATCCTAGTGTCTTATCATGAGGTGCACAAGTTTTGTTTGCAAAGAAGAAGGACAGGTTTATGAGATTGTGCATTGACTACAATTAGTTGAACAAGCTTACTATGAAGAATAAGTCCCCACTCCCTAGGATTGATGACTTATTTGATCAACTTAAGGGAGTAGATGTATTTTTAAAGATAGACATGATATTAGGTTATTATTAGATGAAAGTTAAGAAAGATGATGTGCTTAAGAATACTTTTTGAACAAGATATAGGCATTATGAATTCCTTGTGATGCCATTTGGTTTAATTAATACACCAGTGACATTTATGGACTTTATGAACTAAGTCTTCCATCTTTATCTTAATTAATTTATAGTAGTGTTCATAGATGATATTTTGGTTTATTCCAAAAAATATGGTAGAGCATGATGAGCATTTGATATTGGTGTTACAAAAGTTGAGAGAGAGGCAATTATATGCCAAATTTAGTAAGTGTGAGTTTTGGCTTGATGGAGTGCCATTTTTAGGTCATATTATTTCTACTGATGGGCTAATATTAGATCCTAAGAAGATAGAAGCTTTAGTTGATTGGAAACCACCTAAGAATGCTATAGAGATTAGAAGTTTCTTAGGCTTGGCAGGATATCACAAATAGTTTGTGCAAGGGGTTTCTATTATAGCCTCTCCACTAACCAAGTTATTGAAAAAGAATGTGAAGTTTAAGTGGTCTAATAAGTGTTAGAAAAGTTTTGAAAAGCTTAAAGCTATGTTATTAGAATCTCTAATCCTTACATAACCAGTGTTAGGAAAGGACTATGTGATGTATAGTGATATGTCTCATAATGGTTTGGGATGTGTGCTTATGCAAAAAGGTAAGGTAATAGCCTATGCATTAAGGTAGTTGAAGCTTCATGAAAGGAACTACCCTACTCATGATCTTAAATTAGATGCTATTGTCTTTGCCTTAAAGATATGGAGGCATGATCTAAATGGCAAGAGATGTTTCATCTACACAGACCAAAAAAATTCTCAACTATCTTCCTACTCAAAAGGAGCTTAATTTGAGATAGAGGTGATAGATGGAATTGCTCAAAGACTATGATTATGTCATTGATTATCATCTAGGGAAAGCCAATATGGTAACAGATGCCTTAAGTAGAAAGTTAATAGCAAGTACGATTTCCATAAAGAAATCTTCTTTCCATAAGTTATGGGTTTGTGTCACACATAAGATATATGTCATGTGTTCTTTCATGTGCAACTCTTAAGGCTATGAATGTCCATTTAAAGCGAACACATGGTAGAGCTATCTTAGCTGAAATAAGGGTTAAGCCTAACTTGATTCAATAACTGTGTGATGCTCAAAGAGGTGATGAGAAGCTAAAAGTAACCATAAGGCAAGTCTAAGAGGGGATGTTAGGTGAATATGAGTTGAAAGATGGACAGTTGTTTTACTAGAGCAAATTATGTGTGCCTAATATCCAATACCTTAAGAGTTTGATCTTGAATAGAGCACACAATAGTTCTTATTCCATGCATTTTAAAAGCACCCAAAATGTGTAAAGACCCAAGTCACATTATTGGTGGTCAGGCATGAAGAGAGACATAGCAAAATAATTGACTAAGTGTTCGATGTTTAATAGGCAAAAATAGAGCATCGGGATCTATTAGGTTTTGCTATAACCTTTGGCAATACTTGAATGGAAATGGGATCAGATAACTATAGATTTTGTGTCTGGATTACCTTTGACCTAAAGGAAGCATGATGCAGTTTGGGTAATTATTAATCGATTAACCAAGTCAATTTGATTTTTACCTATCAAAATAGACTATTCCATAGAAAGATTGGTTGTGATGTACATTCAAGAGATAGTTAAGTTACATAGGGTATCTAAGTCTATAGTGTCTGATAGAGATCCAAGATTTATCTCCAGATTTTGGAAAAAGATTCATAAAGCATTGGGTATAAGGCTGAGCTTTAGTATAACTTTCCATCCATAGATAGATGATCAATTTAAAAGGATTATATAGGTACTTAAAGATATGCTATGTGGATGCATTATTGAGCTTAAAAGAAGTTAAAATAGATATTTACCATTCATAGAGTTTGCTTATAACAATAGCCATCAAGCTAGTATTAAAATGGCTCCATATAAAGCTTTTTATGGTAGAAAATGCTGCACACCTCTGTGCTAGATTGAGCTAGGTGAAGATAAAATTATGGGACTAGATATGATCTATAATGCTGAGGAAAAAGTTAAGGTTATAAAGGATAGCCTGAAGATTGTCTTTGATTGACATGAGTCATATGTCGATCTTAAAAGAAGGATATAGAGTTTGAAGTAGGAGATAAGGTATTTATAAAAGTATCTCCATAGAAGAAAGTTTTGCATTTTGGCAGGAAGGTAAACTTAGTCCTAGGTTTATTGGTCCATATGATGTGATTGAATGCGTAGGTCTGGTAGCTTATAGGCTAACTTTACCACCTGAATTAGATAAGATACATAATGTTTTGCATGTATTCATGTTGAGGAGATACTAATCAGATCCATTACATTTTATATCTATTAAAAAGATTGAGATTCAACCAGATTTGACATATGAATAAGAACCCATTTAGATTTTAGCAAAGGAAGTGAAAGAATTAAGGAATAAATGGATTCCTTTAGTTAAGGTCTTATAGAAGAATCACAAAATAGATGGGGCTACTTGGGAATGAGAAGAAGCAATGAGAAAATAGTACCCTTAGTTATTTAGTTCAAGTGATTTTGAGGATGAAATTACTTTAGAGGGGAAGAATTGTA
Source organism: Hura crepitans (assembly GCA_948208565.1). NCBI lineage: Eukaryota > Viridiplantae > Streptophyta > Magnoliopsida > Malpighiales > Euphorbiaceae > Hura > Hura crepitans. The sequence goes on along the minus strand of CANXYI010249358.1, from coordinate 5,880 downwards.
CCACCCCAAAATAATTAATAAAAAATATAATGTATTTATAAAGGCTAAAATGGTAATTTTAAAGCTTTGTACAAGTTTTAGCAAGGTAAAAAGTTTTTAGATAAAGGATTAGATATGTAATTATTTATTTTAAAAATGTTTTAATGGAATTTTAACTTGAGGAATTATGGCTATTGGATAAAAGTCAAGATGAAATCTTAACATCCATATAAGGAGTATAAATAGCCTAAAGTGAACCAGAGAAAGAAAACTGATGTTCTTTTTTTCCCTCTCTTTGTTCATCTTTTTAAGGCATCTCTCTCAAGTAATTGTCTATAATTCTTTAAGATAAAATCATCCACTCTATCTTCATCATGTTTTGCACTATTTTGCTCTTATATTGATTCTTGTTGTTGTGTTTTTCTGCTATTCTTGTCGAAGAGGGAGAAAAAGGAGAATCATCAAAGGCCAAATCAAAGGGCAAATGCATTGTTTAGGAGTAGAATGAGTTGCTAAGCATCCTTTCACATTTTTCAGAGTACGTGTATAAGCCTAGTTATTTTTATTTGCTATAAATTGGTTGAATTGATGCTAGCGTTCATAGTTTTGTATTTTTCTAAAATTTAATGGTTTAATGATGAATTTTGGGTTAAACTATATGCTTTTAGTTCTTATAATATGTTAGTAATGATTATGGATAAATTTGTGATGTTAGTTGCATGATTTAGGGCTTATTGGAAGAGTTTTTAGAAGAAAAATTATAAGAAAATCATAATTCAAAGCTATTGAACTATAGGCCTCACGGTTGTGATCCCTTTTTGGATTTAGCTAGCTTTTGGATTTTTTAAAGGCCTTATAATCTTGATCACTTTTCTGCCCATAGTCATGACTCCTTTCTAGTGACATGAAACTTAATGTTTTCAAGTGCAAATCAAATTGTTTTGATAGACAATTGTAAGAATATTTTGAATTAATATTTTAATCCATATTTAACATGTTTAACTATTGAAAATCACATGATTTGGATATGGTTTTAGAGTTAAGCTTAAAGTGGAAATATGCATTATGTATTTCATCAAGTGTGTATGTTCACTGACTATGAGCACGTTTAATGAATACCTTAAGTTATATAAGACATTGTTATTGATGAAGTGAATGATGAGCTATGAGTACCCTATGAATATGTATGGACTTTATATACATGTCCCATGTTATGATTATATTATGTTATCCTCATGTGTCTGTAAAGGCATGTGATTGTGATTGGCAAGCAAGTGATATCAGAATGTGTATCAAGTACAATAAATGTGATATGCTATGAGCAATGTGAATCTTGAGGCCTCTAAGCCAATGTGACTATATGAGATGTATTTAAAGTCAATAGGACTATATTTGATGTATGTGTGAATGGCCTTGACATGGAAAGATAAATGATGAAATGAATATAAAAGGATAAATAATAAGCCTATGTGTTGTTAGACTTTCATTAGCATTTGGATTGTTGGCATGCTAATAGGTATTAGCAGTAGTGCATTTTCTTTTGTCACCTCTAAGGCAATAATTTTTGTGGGTACAACCATTTAAGGTCACTGATCATTACATAATCATTTTGTGTTAGTATAGCCACGTAAGATAATGATCACTATACATAAATATATAATATGGGTATAGCCATCAAGTCCATGTGGAGGATACTATACAACTATGTGGTAAGCACAAACATATAAGATCAATAGTCACCATGTATATAAGTGCTTATGGGTATAACCATGTAAGTCTAGCGGTCACTGTGCAACTCATTATCTAATCTAGTGGGTATAGTGTACATTAGACTATTAAGTGATAAAATCAATAATGATGTGAAATGTATAAAGTGAAAGAACATGTGATAACTTTTGGCATATACATAAAATGGAGTAATCTTATATAAAGGTTATATGAACAATATGTATGTAATCTAATATAAAAAGGTTATAAGTTCATTATGCCATAACCATCTATGATTATAACCACTTCCAAGGTGAGTGAGGTAAGTTCATGCATTGTATATGTAAGTGCCCATGACAATTTGTGATGAGATATGCTTATGAGATATATGTTGAGATATTGTGAATATATGTTCGTATATGAGCTTTATGTGTTGTTTAGTGGTAAACATGATTAGTTTATATACCATTAAGCAAGTTTTGCTTAGCACATTGGTGTTTTTACATATTGGCTAAGCTTTTGAAGTGTAACAAAGAAAGCAATACAAGTGGGGATCAATAGCTAAATTCTCATATTCATAGTTCTATTTTGTTAAAAATTTATTTATTCTTTTATTGATTTATTTATTTTTATGGATCTTGCAAAGGGATGTACCTAAAGGATTTTTAGCTAGTTTTGTTTAGCCTTATTTTACATTTACATTAAACAGTTTTCTTTGGCTTAAAATCTATTCATAGTATATGATAAGTATGAGATATGCATGTGTATGAGGTTCAAGTGAAGTGTGATCATTTTAGTTTTGGTGCCTTGGGCACATAATATAGCACTCCTTCCCTTCAGTGTCTTCGAATGTTAGAAGAGGGGCATCACAACTCGGGTCACATTAATTTGATAGGATAAAAGTATTAATTATGAAAAAGTTATGGGCAAAATTTGAAAAGAAAATAAAGTCATTAAGATGGTTAAAAATAGAAGTAATATTTTTACGGCAATGTTTATAAATAGTAACCTAGTTAGGGTTTAACTAATAATTACTGAGATTTTGCTCAAATTGACCTGATAATGTCATAACATAATACTTTAATATTCCAAATATTCCATTAGGATTGGAATTGGAATTTTTGAATATCGAAAGATATTTTCAAAAAATCAAATAAGGCTAAAAGTGTCATTTTAAGTCAATTTTTTTGAGATTTTCATATTCAATTTGTTTGAGACCTTTAGGTAACTTTATGTATGTTTAATTAGGATTATGAAGTATGTAATTGGTGTATATATTTGAAGGATTATGTAATTGGTGTATAGATTTGAAGGATTGGGTAAAAAATGGAAAAAATAGCCTTAAAAGGCTTTTACTTTGGGCTTGATGAATTAGGGCCTTTGGATTATTCTTGAATTCATTTACACCCTTGATTTAAGAGCATATAAAAGTTAAAGTTAGCCCAAAGATTGAGGCAAAATCTGCCTCCTTCTCATCTCTTCTTTTATTATCGACTTTAGAAGCTATTTTTAAGGCTAATCATGCTTTCTCTCCCCTCTTTTGCACCAAAACTCACATCAAAACATCACCTAAAGATAAGAAAGGGCTTTTACAAGGGTTGAGCATCAGAATTGAAGGCTCAATTGAAGGAAATTTATGGTTAGAAGAACTTGGTGAATAGTAATCAAGTTGTATGTCACTATTTATTTATGGGATTTTATATTTTTTAGGGATGCCTAAGGGTGCCAATTTAAGGTTTCTGAAGTTAATTTGAGCTTTGGATGCATGCTTGATTTTATATGGATTTTTGATTCTTTGTCGATGTTTTATTTATAGAGGAAAAGGGATAAAACAAGGGTAAAGTGAAAGAAAAGGCACTTTGAAGCTTGTATGGCATTTTAGAGCCTTTTGTATATGTATCCAAGTTAATACATAATGTGTGTGTTGTATGTGTGATAAATGTGTGTTATGTCCTTAATAAGCATGTTGATAGTGTAACTAACACATGATATGGATATATGCTTATGTTAAATGATGAATAGATATGAATTGATAAATAATTGATAAATAAAACTAATGATAATGATTAAACTATATAAGGGCCAAATGATATTTGTTAAGGGTATGAGATATTTTATTAGGATCATATGATGTATGATAATAAATTGGTATGAAAAATGATATCTACAATACATATGCCAAATAAAAATGGAAATGAATAGGTGTCTTTGTTATGGCCAAATAATTATGTATATGAGAAGGTGGTGAGTTTATGTGTATGTATTAGGAAATATGTTAATATTTCAAGAAATAGTAGGAATTATGAATTATATAACATAAAAAAGAGTTATGTTGCATATGTATGTTTGGCCAAAGGGTCTAAAGGCGAGGATTTATTTATTGTAAAATGTGATAAATTTATGTTGAATGTGGAATTACATGTTTAAAACCTATATTAAAGTATAAAGGAGTGTATGATAAAAATAATAAAGGTGGCGTGTGATTATACATTGGCTAAAATATGTAAGTGTGAGAACATAACATGAATGGTTACATGGAATCTCACTTATTATGCATGCATAATGTTTTAAGCTTATTAATTGATACATGAATGAATATGCTAATAACTTAAGCCTTTATATATTGTCAAGGATCATGAAAAGGATAACATAAAACATTATGATATGTGAACTTAATGTGTAAAAATCAATGTATGCTTTAGAGAAACAATATTGATTTTTGAAATAAATCAATTAAAGAATATATATATTAGAAATATTGATATTGTTACATGAGCATATTTTTGCTAAATTATGCATGTCATGCTCCCTTTTAGTTCATATGATGTGTAATGTGATGATTTTAAGAGATTTGAATGCTATGATGATAAAATTGGGGCATGTAACATATGATGAATAGAAATGGCAATATAATAAGGAATTATATGATTAATGTGATTAGTAGCATTACTAAACTAAGTGAGACTCTTTGAATGTAATAATGAATGAAATGTATACATATGTATGTATAATTAGTTATATGAAAATAAGGGATTACATGATAATAAAAATATAAAATGGAATTGGGAGTGAGAATGGACATATAATGAACATAAAACTCATACATGACATGATAAAACCATATGGATATGATGAACATGATTATATGGTTATTCAAGTAAGACGGCCGAATGGCCTAAGGTGTGATTTGATGATTCTTAGGGTATCCATGAGAAAGAAAGCATAATGATGTTGAGACTATGTAATTTCAAATAGATGCTAAATGTATCTATTGTAAAGTATATGTAATTATGTGAAACACAATTAAAGAACATGAAATGCCCATATGAATGTAGGCAACCTAGTTTAGATAGGTTGATCAGTCAATTAGGGATATTAGCAACATCTAGGGTACTTCGGTACCTATACATGGCCTTCAAGTCCTAGTATATGTCTTTCAAGCCCCAAATTATGGTTATTTGATCCCTGATATGGCCTTTGTGGTCACTATATATGGTTTTCAGATTAAAAAGAAGATTTAAGAGGCCTATAACAATCAACACCAAGAAAGGAATGAGCTGACTTGATATTTTAATATTATAACCACCAAGAAGAGTTTTTGGATTTTTTTTTTCATGTTATCAAAAACTATTTAATCTCTGATATGATCTCTATACTCCCTATATATAGTCTTTAGACCCCTGATATGACCTTTGTGGTCCTTATATATGGTCTTTGTATTGGTTTTTCTCAATCATACACAGTGGAAAAATTAAATTTTAAGAGAAACTAGCAATGATAATGGACCCAAATAATTTAAAATTAATTCTAAACATTAAATCTAATAGCATTCCGTGATTTACCATAAAAAGATGATAGTAGATTCCTTTTATGAGCTCTTCTCATCGAGTTGTTGCAAACCATAGTGATCCTCTTTAAAGAAGACCTCTAAGGTAATCCACACAAGAAGTTTTCAGAAGAGATCAACTTGTAATTCTAGATGCTAGTAAGAATTACAAGTGGATGAAGGAAGAAGAAGAAAACATGTGCTTTAATTGTTCTATGCTAAAATACTATAACATAATGTCTCCTTATGGTGGCCAGTGTAGTAAGGTTTATTTATATTATATAATAAACCTTATTTAATTTAGATTTTAACTCTTAAAATCTAGCTTAAGTTGAACCAGATTGGACCCATCAATTGGGCCTTTTTTT
>CANXYI010249340.1:0-12912 GCA_948208565.1 Hura crepitans | reverse complement strand
CTCTTAGAAAAAGATGTCATCGTCGACATACCTAGTTTAAACATATGCGGGTATTGTTCATGCACCTGAGCTTCACTTTCCCAAGTAGCTTCTTCTATGCCGTGATGTCACCATTTGACTTTCACCAGTGGCATAGTTTTGTTATGCAATTCCTTGACCTCTCTAGCTAGGATACTTATTCATGTGACAAGTCTAGTCTTATCTCCACTTCATCTGGTATCAATACATCTTAAGGGTCCGATCTATATCTTTTTAACATTAAGACATGGAACACATCATGAATCTACTACAACTCTAAAGGTAAAGCTAGTCTGTAGGCCAATAGACCAACATGTTTTGTGATCTCGTATGGTTCAATAAACCTTGGACTCAACTTCCTTTTCTTATTGAACCTCAACACCTTTTTGCATAGAGATACTTTAAGAAAAACTTTATCACCAACTTTATACTTGATATCTCTTCTCTTTAAATCCACATAGGATTTTTGTCTATTTGAAGTAGCCTTTAGTCTTTCTCTGATGATCTTTACCTTTTCTTCAGCATCCTTAACCAAATCTGGTCCTATAAGCTTGTGCTCACTCAACTCACTCTAACATAAGGGAATTCTACATTGTCTCCTAAATAACACCTCATAAGGAGTCATACCTAGACTAATTTTGTAACTATTGTTGTAGGCGAATTATGCCAATGACAAATATCTATCCCAACTACCCTTAAGCTCTAAGGCACATGCTCGAAACATATCCTTAAGTATTTGAATAATCCTCTATGACTGACCATCCATCTGTGGATGAAAAGCTATGCTAAAACTGAGCCTAGTCCCTAAAGCATTCTAGAGCTTCCTCTAAAATCTCAATGTAAAATGAGGATCTCTATCTGAAATGATAGAAAAAGGCACTTCATAAAGCCTAACTATCTCATCAATGTATAGTTTTACTAATCTCCCCATAAAGTAATCTTTTCTCATTGAAATGAAATGACTAGACTTGGTTAATCTATCAACCACTACCCAAATAGAATCATGCTTGTTCCTGGTCATCGGTATTCCAATCACAAAGTCTATAGTAATTTAATCCTACTTCTATTTTGTTATTGCTATAGGATAAAGCAAACCAGAAGGAACCCGATGTTTAACCTTCACCTGCTGACAAGTGAGGCATTTAGTTCTATAATTAGCTATATCTCTCTTCATTCTTAGCCACTAATAGATCATCTTCAAATTATGGTAAATCTTTATACTACCATGATGCATCACATATTGAGTATTGTGCACTTCTTGTAGAATTTGATGTCTCAAATCCTTTTTATCTAGCACACATAAGTGGTCATAATAGTATAAATAACCATCTTCCTTAATCACAAACTCAATAGACTTCCCCTCTTGAATAATACTTATGATACTTTGAAGTCTATGATCATCTTTTTGTGAATCCTTTACCATTTGTATCAAGTTCAGCTTGACTTGCAACTCAACCAACAAACCACCATCATCTTGTAGCTTCAAACTAATATATATTGCCTTTAAAGCAGACACAAGCTTTCTACTCAAAGCATCTGCAACTTTATTATCATTCCTAGGATGGTAATCAATAAGGCAATCATAATCCTTGATTAACTCCATCCATCTTCGTTGCCTTAAGTTTAACTCTTTCTATGTCGGTAGATATTTCAAACTCCTGTGGTCGGTGAAAACATAGCACTTTTCTCCATATAGATAGTGCCTTTATATCTTTAGAGCAAATACAATGGTTATAAGCTCTAAGTCATGTGTTGGGTAGTTTTTCTCATGAGGTTTTAACTGTCAAGAAGTATAGGTAACAACCTTGCCATCTTACATGAGTACACATCCCAACCCATTCAGTAAGGCATCACTGTATATGGTGAACTCTTTCTTTGACACTAGCTGAACTAAAATCGAAGCCTCTATCAACTTACTCTTAAGCTTGTCAAAATTCTCTTAACACTTGCTATCCTATTCAAATCTTACATCTTTCCTCAAAATACGTGTCATAGGGGTTGTAACCAAGGAAAACCCCTCGACAAACCTCTATAATGACCAGCTAACCCTAAGAAACTCTTAATCTTAATCGTATTCCTCAATGGTTTCCGTTCCATAACTGCCTAAATCTTACTAAGATCAACCCTTATACCTTCTATCGATGCTATATGCCCTAAAAATGCTACTTCCTCTAACTAAAACTCACACTTGCTAAGCTTGGCATAGAGTTTTTCATCCCTTAAAATTTGTAAAGCTGTTCGTAGATACTTCTCATGTTCTTTTTGATTCTTGGAATACATAAGAATGTCATCTATGAAGACCATCATAAACTGATCTAGAAATGGCCTGAAGATCCTATTCATAAGGTCTATGAATGTTGTCGGTGCATAAGTTAACCCAAAAAGCATCACTAGGAACTCATAGTGACCATATCTAATCCTAAAAGTCATCTTATGTATGTCTGCCTCTTATACTCTCAACTGATAATACCTGAATCTAAGATTAATCTTAGAGAAGACACCTGCCCCTCTAAGTTGGTAAAAAAGATCATCAATTTATGGTAAAGGATACTTATTCTTGATAGTGACGTTGTTCAACTATCTATAATCCATGCAAAGTCTCAAAGAACCATCCTTCTTAATAAACAAAACCAATGCTCCCCTTGGCAAAACACTCGATCTGATGAAACCCTTATCAAGAAGGTCTTGGAACTATATCTTTAATTCTTTCAACTCTATAAGAGCTATTCTATACAGAGCTATAGAAATTGGTGTTATGCCTAACATTATTTCAATCACAAATTCTAACTCTTGCTCTAGTGGCAAACTGGGTAACTCATCTGGGAAAATATCCCCAAACTCAGCTACAATAAGAATCTAACTAACTTTTATTATTTCTCTTATGGTGTCAATCATATAAGCAAGATAGGCTTCATAACTTATTTGTATCATCCTTCTAGCCACAATTGCTGATACTACATTGGTCATGCAATCCGATCTTTCACCTAACACTGACACTTCTAACCTATTACTAGCTTGTAATGTGATCCTCTTCTTGTTGTAGTCCACCATGGCATGATACTTAGACAACAATCTAAGCCTAAGATAAGATCAAACTCATTGAATGGTAATTTAATGAGATCTATAAAGAAAACTTGTCCTTGTACTGATAATGGACAATCTCTATATACTTTACTCATTATAACATGTTATCCTATTTGATTGCTAACCACTATGTCAAAGGCAAGGTCATCTGGTTCTAAACCCCGATCTATAACCCATGTAGTGTAGATATAAGAATGTGTGGACTTGGGGTCTATCAGTGCTAAAGCAAGTAAATCAAAGATATGGAATGTACTCGCTATGACATCAATTGCCTCTACCTTTTCTCTAGCTCTTATGGCATATTGCTTTGTTGGAGCTCTAATCTCTATCTTTTCTTTTTGAATGGCCTCAGCTTTGCTTTTTATATCTCTCTTGTCCTGCTTCTATAAAGGAATATAAGGATTCATCGAGCAATCTTTTTAAAAATGATCTCTAGAGCTATAACCCCACTAAGATCATGGTATGAGTCTCTAACACACTCCTAGATGTCTCTTATGGCAAGTCTCACAAGCAGGTGTCATAACACTGTCTAGAGTGGATCTAGGAGCACCCAAAATCTAAGTTTATGCTCAAGTCTATGTTCTAGATCCTTATCCTGACCTCTATGATATGTCTAACTACTTGCTTTGATAATGTCTAGACTCACCACTTTTATGCTTCTTACCAAATGTATACCCAGAACTACCTTTCCCATGTCCAAAAGATCTCTTTTTAAAGCTGTCCCACTTCTGTTTTAGCTCATTCACCATTTTTATAGTGTGACAGGCTGTTACATATGCTAAAAAGTCTCGGATCTTCATAGGAGCAACCTATTGCATAACATCTAAGTTTAACCCCTTCTCGAACTTCTTAAAGCGATCTTCTTCTGTCGCTACCACTACCTTTGTATATCAGCTCAAACAAGCAAATTCCTTCTTATACTCAGAGATTATTCTAGGTATCTACCTGAGATCCATGAATTCCTAGTATTTTTGGTCTACGTAGTGCTTAGTGACATACTTTTTCTTTAATTCCTTCAAAAATAAATCCCATGTGATATCTATAGCTATCTTATGTTCAGTAATTACTTCCTACCATTTCAATGCTTTTTCATACAACATTGAGGTGGAATATGCAGCATACTTATCTTATGGTCATCACAACTATAACACCTATGATTTAAGGCTCTATGAATAGTGCCACAGGGTCTAGGAAGTGTGTTGGGGTTACCGCATCACTTGCACATAGATCGAGGTAGTGGCACTAGTCATGAAACTTTGAGAGGCTTTAAGTTGATGAAAAAGATAAAATTTAAAAATTTAGCAAAACTAATAATTCATTCTAAGTAGTAAGGAATGCATCTATGCAATAAAAATTTTTTGAGCCAGGATTAACTCGGGACGTGCCTGAACGAACTCGAAAATATTGGACTTTAAAGCTAAAAAATTCCACTAAGTCCACTGGTAAAAGAAATTTTGAAATTGGAGGTCGTTTGCAAATTCTCAAAATTTTTAAGGTTGGCATGCAAATTAAGGTAGTCTGAAAACTATCTTATCGATGGAATCTAGCCATGAAAATTTATGAGCAGATACAGGGGATTAAAATAGGAATTTTAAAACAAACAACATAATTTTCTGAGGTCCGAGTGAATTTCTAAGAATTTTTGAATGTGTCAAAAAATTGGGATGGTTCGGGATTATTAAGACCACCTTTGACATGTCAAGGTGGGCCCCACTTCATGCCAAGTGGACATGTAAGGTTGCCAAGTGGCAAATAAGCCTTGATAAGTGGATTTCCACTTGGATGAAAAAAATTGCCTTCCTTCCTTTTCCTCTTCTGTTGCCAACGCCAGGTAGAGAGAAGAACCACCATAACTTTATCCTTCGACAACCAAATTGAGTGATTCCAATTTTTAAAATTTCTCCTATGTGTTGGCCTAATGAGGAATAAGAATTAGGTAGAAAGGAGTTTTTGTTTGGGAGATAAAATTCATAAAATTTGACTGGTTCAAAGTAGTCCAGAATAGTGAGTTTTAGGTGATTCTTCTCTTTTCCTTGGAATTTCTGGCTGCCATTTGATGCTAGGACATGCTTAAGATTTGTGTGAGTGTGTGTATAAGGTGTTGGTGGCCATTAGAGGGCAACTTAGAGCCCACAAAGGGAGGAGAAGTTGACCATAGTGGCTAGATAGCTTTGGGTGTTTGAGGATTGCAAGGGCTTCTTTCACAAGTAAGTGAACTTCAAGCCTTTTCTTTATGTCTTAAGGTGCCTAGGTTGCTAAATCTTGAGTTAGGATAGCTAGAATGTTGAGTTTAAGGTTGATTTCCTTCTTGGTAATACTGGTTAACTTGAGAATTTAGTGAAATTGAGAATGATATTTGAAGTGTTTACATAATTAGCCTCACATACTTGCTAAATTTGATGCTTATGGTTGTTTGGTTAGGAAGTTTGCTACCTATGATGAATATTCAAATTTTGTTTGGCATGGTAGGATGTGAACTATAGAAAGTGGGAGTGAAATCACCATGAATTGTGATCTTTTTATTTGTGGCCGTGAGCTATCATGAGGGATTCCTAGGAATGTTATTTTGTAACTTAGCATTATTGGCTTAAAATGAGATGTTTAAGAGTATATTTGTGTTCATGGCATGTATATATGATTGAATATTGATATCATATGAAAAGGAATGGAATTTGAGTCTATTTTCTCATAAGTACTCGAGAGCTTAATCATGGCATGATGGCATGAAACTTAAGGTTGTTAAAGTGTTAGTCAAGTAAATTACAATGGCTTGATAATTGGCATTAATTGACTATGGAATTAATAAAGTATATGACATATTGATATAATAATATCCACTTTGAAAATGTGTCTTTGAAATGGCTAAAAAGGATTGGACTAAAACATGAAGCTAAGGCTTGAAATAAGCACATAAAAAGTGGCTTGAAGTGTGCAATGTAAATTCACTTTTGCTTATGCCTTAAGTGGCTAGATTTGAGACCTTTGAATGTTTGGCTATTGTGCCTAATAGTTAGCCTAGGAATTATCCTAGTTATGATTGGCTTTGTGCCCAAAAATTTACTTAAGAAGACATAGAAAACTGAGTTAAATTTGGACTTAAAATAGTCCTAGAAATTGACTTGAAAAGTGGTCAAAATGACCTATAACTTCCAGTTGACCAATACCTGAACCAAAAATGTCACTACATAGAAAGTATTAACTTTTTAAGTATTAATGCCATGATAAATCATAACATATGACACTTTGAATTTTGGTCATAGCGGACTTAAATTTTCTTATGGAATTTTACCCGGTAAAGCCAAAATGTGGCTATACTAGTCTGGCTAAAAAATAAAGTATGAGATAAAAATTTTAACTGTCTATTTTTGAAACAAATATTATAAGAATATTTTTAGTCAATAAATGAACTTAAATTAAGCTACTTGGCCTATTAGTTAGGCACCCACTGCATGGGTTAACCGATCAACTTAGGGTTTTGCAGCTATTAATTGTCTAATATTCAGACAGTCATTTTTAATGGTGGTTAGAGAGGTCTATGGACTAATCTCCATTATGTCACCTAGTTATTGATGGTATTTATTAGTGGTTGGAGAGGTCTACAGACTGATCTCCATTATGTCAACCAGTCATTGATGATGATTATTTATGGCTGGAGAGGCTTACGGACTAATCTCCATTATGTCACACAACTACTACTTGTGTCTGGAGAGGTTATGGCTAATCTCCATTATGGCACGCATGTCGATGCAGTGGCATAGGTCCAGAATGGGGACCACTGGACCAATTTATTTTCCCTCTAGATCTAGTGTCTAAGTGTTGTCTTCCTAGTCGGGCCAGTGAATTAAATTAAGCAATAAGCAGAATAATTATGGAAGATAAAGTTTAAGCATAATTGGATGACTTTTTCTGAGAAACTGGTAAAATACAAAAAAAGGGCATTTTAGTCATTTTTCACATATGTTATAAATAAAGTGATTCTTGTAAAGTATGCATGTCAAAAGTGATAATACTTACTCAAAATAATTTATGTGTCAAAAATGCTATTTCAGACCTTATAAATACCTTAGGGGTATTTTTGTAATTTGGCACCCTAATGAATAATTAAATCATATAATGAACTAAAATCTTTTCTTAAACTACTCAGGTATGTAAATGATATAATGCCATGATTTAAATGCTTTAAATTCACCACTGACTATCTCGTGTACTTAGCGTACCTATTTTGGTGCGTAAGTACACAACAAGGAGAACCTACCTCGTGAAGCATGACGATAGTGGTTCAGAGATACAAGTGAAGGATTTTAAAGTAATCATTGTACAATTTTGATATCCATGTGCCTAGCTAAGAATTGGGTAGAAACATGTATTTAAGTAAACATAACTTACTGATGTAAATAAAGTAATTCTATATGCTCTTCTTATAAATGTATGTTTAGTTGTGAAGTGTGATGTTGATATGAGCCTAAGGCTCTATATATGCATATTTTATCTTTGGCCTGAGGCCTAAGTTTGATGTGTGTTTAAGCTAATGTTAGGCTAAGATTAGGGGATTAGATGGGTCCAAGTGTTATGAAATGTTTATAGAAGTGTTAAACAGGCTTGTTAAAATTTTGGGATAGGACTTGGATAACCGTTATGCTATCAAAATTCCTAAGATTTTGGAAAATGACTCGTAATTATCTGAAAGTGGCATGTTTGTATTACTATAACTTGATAAGACATAAGACATGTGTAAAGTAAATTTGGAAAAAAAGTAAGTTGAATTGATTAAGTAATAGGAATGATATGAATGGTATTAGTGACCTAAAAGTGTGTGCATCACCTATGTGGTCTCCTAGGGGATCTAGTAGGGGATGTCACATTTGGTGGTATCAGAGCCTAGGTTTAATGTTCCTCGGTCGAGTACATGGATATCAAATGTTTAAGTTACCAATTCCTCTAAACTGTTACATTATCTGAGGCTGATAAGTTATTCTTTTGCAGTAAGCATATGGCTGAGAAGGCACCTAAATGAGGGCCTAAAAAGGTGGCTTGTTTTGCACTAATTACAATTCAAGGGCTAGGCAATGTATTTGTGCCTAAACCCAATGATGTTGCATAGTAGCCCTGACCACTAGGACCTAGTCAATAATAGGCTAAAGCATCACCTACCTTATCACAGTAGATAATATATTTGCTCCGACAAACTTCCACTGCTACTGCTCCACACCACTTCTTCCGGTACCAGTACCACCTCTATCACCAATTTTTCCACAGAAGAGTCCCTTAAAGAGGTTGAGAAAGATGGGAGATATTAATTTCCTAGGAAAAAGAGAGGATGATGCTACCAGAGCTAAATACTAGATAGACAGAACCCTCAGAGTTTTAGAGCAGTTAAATTGCACTGAGGCTACGAATATGTAGTGTGCTACTTATCTCCTGCAGAAAGAAGCTAACAATTGGTGGAATACTACTAAGAGAAGAAAGACACCAACAGAGCTGACCTAGGAATTTCTCATGAAGGAGTTTAGGAAGGGATATATACCTAACTCCTGTAAGGATAAAAAGAGACAAGAATTCCTAGATTTAAAATAAGGAAGGAAGACAATGTTAGAATACAAGAAGGATTTTACCAGACTCCTAAAGTATGCTAAGGAATTTATTCCTAATGAGAAAGATAAGTGCAAGAGATTTTTGGTAGGACTGAATGTGGAGCTGAAGATGCAGATATCCCATATTAGAGAGAGAGATTTTGTCATATTAGTATCAACAGCATATGACATGGAGGAGATGGTATAGGAAAAGAAGGAATTCTTCCAGAAGAAGAGGTAATTTAATATGAGGTAGTCCAATGTTGTATCAAGAGATGGGAAAAAGAGGAGAGAGGTCCAGTCATAGACATAATCTCAGACTAGGTCTCAATATCAGGCAGGATACTAGGGCTCAAGACAGACACAGACTTAAAGGTTAGAACAAGCTTCAACTGTTAGACCTTGTTTGCCTTATTGGGCAGGAAGTACTTCAAGTATAGGGGGCAATAGAAATAGACCTCCCACATGTGTCACTTGTTAGAGAAGGCATTAGGGATAGAGTAGAGTAAATCAATAGGGGGAATGTTTCTAGTGTGGTTCTCGAGATCATTTCGAAAAGGATTGTCCATAGAGACCAATAAAGGGTAATCAGACTCAAACTTCTAATGTTACACCACAAAATAGAGGATAGAGATAGAATAGGGGTGAGTAGCTTAGTGCCAGTCAGGGTACCAGATCAGAAGCTCGTGCTCCAGTGAGGCAGTATGCTGTGAGAGCAAGGGAAGAGGCTGTAGCACCAGATGTTATTACTGGTACACTTTATTGATTTAATGTTCTAGTTTTAGCCTTAATTGATACTGGTTCTACACATTCCTATGTATGCACTTAACAGGCACAAAATAGAGGACTAGAACTTAAGAATGTTGATGTTGATATTAGAGTTAGCAATCTTATAAGACAGAGTGTTATTATGAATAAGATATATAAACAATGTCCTTTAGTGATTCAGGGATATAGTTTCTCAGTTGATTTGATTGAATTGCCTTTTAATGAATTTGATGTGATATTGGGAATGGACTGGTTGATTGAACATTAGGCCATCATTGATTGTAGACATAAAAAACTGACCCTCTAGACTACAGAGGGACTAATAGTGAGAGTAAACTCTGAGAGATATCTATCGAATAATCTCATTTCTACTATTAAAGCATAGAAAGTCCTTTAAAAAGGCTGTAAAGCATACTTGGCCTATGTTATCAATCTAAATATTTCTAACTCTGAGCTTACGCATATCCCTGTTGTATCTAAATTCCCTGATGTTTTCCCTAAAGAGTTGCCAGGTTTATCACCTCAAAGAGAGCTTGATTTTGAGATTGAGGTATACCCTAATACAGCTCTAATCTCTATTGCTCCTTATGGAATGGCACCTATTAAGTTGAAGGAATTGAAGGTTTAGTTGCAAGAGTTGCTAGATAAAGGGTTTTTCTAACCTAGTGTGTTACCTTAGGGAGCACCTGTATTATTTGTAAAGAAGAAAGATAGGTCACTTAGGTTATGCATTAACTATAGGTAGTTGAATAGAATGACTATGAAGAATAAGTATCCCTTACCTAGAATAGATGACCTTTTTGATCAGTTGAAAGGGTTAGGTGTATTTTCTAAGATTGACTTGAGATCTGAATACCATAAGCTAAGGATTAAGGAGGCTGACATACCTAAAATCTCTTTCAGAACCTGGTATGGGCATTATGAGTTTTTGGTGATGCCATTTGGGCTCACTAATGCTCTAGCAGCCTTCATAGATCTCATGAACAAAGTGTTCTAGCCTTATTTGGATCAGTTCATAGTGGTATTTATAGATGACATCTTGGTGTATTCTAAAAGCTAGAAAAAGCATGAACAATATCTCTGGCTGGTTTTATAGACCCTAAGAGAGAAACAGTTGTATGCCAAACTTAGTAAGTGTGAGTTTTGGTTAAGGGAAGTTACTTTTATGGGTCATATAGTGTCAGCTAAGGGAATCAGAGTTGATCCCAGCAAGGTGAAAGCAATGTTAGTATGGGAACAACCTAGGAATGTCACAAAGGTGAGAAGTTTCTTGGGATTAGCTAGTTACTACAGGAGATTTGTGAAAGGATTCTCCATTATTGCCACTCCTTTAACTAGACTAATCCGAAAGAATGTAAAGTTTGTATGGGATGATCAATGTCAAGTCAGTTTTGATAAGCTGAAACTAATGTTAACAGAAGCTCCTACCCTAATTCAACCTAAACAGGGTAGGGATTTTGTGATATATAGTGATGCCTCACTGAATGACTTAGGTTGTGTATTAATGCTAGATGGAAAAGTAGTAATTTATACTTCTAAGTAATTAAAGCCACATGAGAGAAACTATGCCACACATGTTTTGGAGCTAGCTGCTATTGTGTTAGCTTTAAAGATCTAGAGGCATTATCTATATGGTGATAAGTGTTACATATATACAGAACATAAAAGCTTGAAATATCACTTTACATAGAAAAAACTGAACCTGAGACTGAGAAGGTGGTTGGAATTAATTAAAGATTATGATTGTATCATTGATTATCATCCGAGAAAAGCAAATGTTATGTCTAATGCTTTAACCAGGAAGTTTATAGTGACCTTAAAAGTTGTGAATGTCAAGTTACAGTATATTTCAAAAAATGATGTATTGGTTGAATTGCAAGTGAGGCTAGATTTTAGGCAATAAATCAAGGAGAATCAGATGAGAGATAAACAGATGGTTTAGATGATTAGTAAAGCTAAAGAGGGGAAGGCCACATGATTTGAGTTATCAGAGGATAGGAATTTGTACTATTAGAATAGGTTATGTGTACCTAGTACAGATGACTTGAGAGTACAGATACTTAGAGAAGCATATGAAGCTCCTTATTCCATGCACCTAGGGAGCATGAAGATGTACTTGGGTTTGAAATCCCAATATTAGTGGCTTGGTATAAAGAAAGATGTAGCAAAATATGTTGCTAGGTGTTTGATGTGAAAGCAAGTGAAAGCTGAGCATCAGGTTCCTTTTGGTTTGCTACATCCTATAGTAATACAGAGTAGAAATGGGAGAAAGTTACTATGGACTTTGTGGTAGGATTGCCTATGCAAGTGTGATACTATGTGGACAATAGTGGATAGATTGACTAAGACAACTCATTTTATCCTTGTTAGAATTGACTATTCCTTAAAAAAATTGGCTAGACTATATGTGGATGAGATAGTCAAATTGTATGGTGTGCCAGTGACTGTCATTTCTAATAGAGATCCTCGCTTTACTTTTAGATTTTGGAGGAAGTTACAAGAGGTATGAGGTACCAGATTGGCTTATAGCATAATATTTCATCCTCAGACTGACAGATAGTCAAAAAGGGTAATACAAATATTAGAAGACATGTTATGAGGCTGTGCTATTAAGTTTACAGGTAGTTGGGATTAGTATTTGTCTTTGGCAGAGTTTGCCTATAACAACTGCCAGTCCAGTTTAGGAATGACACCATATGAGGCACTGTGTGGTAGATAGTGCAGAACTCCATTGCATTAAAGTGAGGTTGGGGAAAGAAAGATTATTGGTGTTGAATTGATTAAGGATGCTAAAGAGAAAGTAAAGATAGTTAGAGAAAGGCTAAAGGCAACAGTTGATAGACAAAAATCATATGTTGTCTTGAAGTGGAAAGACATTGATTATGCAGTAGGTGATAAGGTGTTTCTAAAGGTTTCTCCTTGGAAGAAAATTTTAAGTTTGGTAAAAAGGGGAAATTGAGTCCCAAGTTTATCGAGCTATATGAAATCACAGAGAGGGTTAGACCTTTGGCATATAGGCTAGCATTGCCCTCTGAGTTACAGTAGATTCATGATGTATTTCATGTTTCCATGCTCAGAATGTATAGATCGGATCCTTTACATGTGATTCTAATGTCAAAGATCGAGGTACAGCCTGATTTAAGTTATAAAGAAGAACTAGTTCAAATTTTAGCTTGAGAGGTGAAACAATTGTGGAATAAATTAATACCACTAGTTAAGGTGTTATAGAGGCATCATAATATAGAAGAGGCTACTTCAGAGCCAGAGGAGTTAATGAAAGCCTAATATCTGTAACTATTTGCTTAAGGTAATTTCAAGGATGAAATTTATTTAAGAGGGGAAAAAATGTAATACCCATGATTTGAGGCTCTATAAACAGTGCCATAGGGTTTAGAAAGTGTGCCGAGGTTGCTGGTCACTTGCATGGCTTCATGAATAGTGCCACAGTAGTCACAGTAGCTATTATCACTTG
>CANXYI010249325.1:0-10826 GCA_948208565.1 Hura crepitans | reverse complement strand
ATACATACATACATACATACATACATACATACATACATATATACATACATACATATATATATATATATATATATATATTTGGATGAACCATGTTTTTACAAAAAGGTTAGTAGGAGTGTAGTTATTTTCTTAGCACTATATGTGGATGACATATTACTTATGGGAAATGATGTCTCAGTCATTTAGTCAATCAAGATTTGGCTATCTAAAAGATTCTCCATAAAACTCCTTGGTGAAACACCCTGTATATGTGGATAACGATCTATCGAGATAGATCCAAAAAGTTGATAGGTCTTTTGTAGACTACAGATACAAACAATATGCTAAAGAGGTTTAGCATGGATCTCTCAAAGAAAAGATTCATTCTAATGACTCATAGGAAGATTCTTTTTAAGTCTATGTGTCCTAGGACATAAGAGGAGAGAAAACACATAAGTAGGATCCCGTATACATCTGTTATTGGATCTAACATGTATGTTATGTTATGTACTGGGCCTAATATAGCATTTGCTTTGAGTGTCATGAGGATGTTCTAATCCGATTATGGAGAGGAATATTAGGTGGTTGTTAAGAGCATCCTTAAGTACTTGAGAAGGACATAAAGATCTATTCTTGGTACATAGAGAAAGGGATTTACAAATAAGCAGTTATATGAATGCTAGCTTGTAGTCTAACAAGGACAATTGCAAATCCCAGTTAGGTTATGTATTCTTGTTTGTAAAAGGTGTAGTTAGTTAGAAGAGTTCTAAATAGGATACAATTGTAGACTCAACTATCGAACTAAAGTACATTGCAACTTTTAACATAGCTAAGGAAGTTGTATGGATCAAGAAGTTTAGTTTTAAACTAGGAGTGGTACTAACTATTATAGAACCAATACTTTTGTATTGTGACAATAATAAGGCTATTACATAGGCAAAGTAACCACAGTTTTATCAATGATCAAAGCATGTGCTCAGGCACTACCATCTCATCCGTGAGCTAGTAGCTAGGTAATATGTGAAGATTGAAAGACTCCCTACTAGTAAGAACATTGCTGATCCTTTTACTAAGGCGCTATTACAAAATAGATTTGCTCTTGATGCAAATAATATAGGTATTAGATACATAAGAGATTGGCTCTAATACAAGTGAAAATTGTTAAATGCATACTTTAAAGCTAATATGTAATAGGGATATTTTATGGACATAATAAACATTTGTTTATAATAAAGGTATTCTTTATTATAATAGTGTTTATGTTAATTCATTTGTGTGGTATGATCTTAAACTATGTAATGAAATCCCTAGTATATTCATAGTGCAGAGGAAATTATGAAGTGTTTGTAATGTTATATTCTTATTGTATGCAAATATGAAATGCCAAAACTATCCCTGATCATAGTATTAACAAGATAGAACATTGTTAATATGGATAGACTAGCGCATATATAGCTTTTTGACCTAGTCAAATAGTAATTCTCACAAGAGGTAAGTATGGTGATGCTTAGAGATAACATGTGGCTACTTGTTTAAGAAACAAGTTTATTAGAGACCCAACATATGATGTTCACATGGACACATAATCTATATCAGTAAAACTATAATACATAATCTATGTTAGTAAAACTATGTCATCATATTAGTTGTGCATCTATCTTCAAACTTGAGATCACCAATGTTACCTTAAGTATTAAGAACTATACTTTCACTCTGATGCTTTTACATTGCCATGATCTATACATATCTAAGTGATTAGGTGCATAGAGGTTGAGACACTTGAAGGTAGTTGTGTGATCAATAGAGGATTCACCACCTCAAATTATAATGGGGAGTTTATCTCACTATTCTAATATGCCTCTATTTTAAGAATCTCTAGTCAAAATGAAATGCAAGTGTGAATGAGATTCATAAAAGAATTTTTAAAATAAAGAAGAAATATTAGAAGTAACATGTCTAAGGCTTATTAGACATACTTGATTAAGCATTAAGTTGATAGAAAGTCCAGACTCAAACCTTAATGAAATAAAGAATGGTGAAAAAATGAATTGCATGGTAATTGTATATAAAAGTGTTAAGTTAAACCACTTAACCTTCTGACACTTAAGTAGTCATTAAACTTGGCTAGAAGCCTCTAATGACATGTATAATACTAAATTTATTAATAAGGATTAATAATGATTTAATTAGATGAAATTATTGAATCCTAATTCTATTAGGATTCTGATTCATTATTATATTGCCAATGTGCTTTAAAAGCCCAAAAGATCACACACTGATATGAGAAAATTAATGACATAGAACTATAAAGTATTTAATGATATAGGATGTAATTAAATAATCAAAAATAAAATGAGAAGGCTTATTGGGCTTAGAGCCCAAGAGAAAAGCTTGAAATATTAATTAAGTGTTAATTAAATGTTTTAAGTAACAAAGTCAGAATTGGACCTTTTAATTAATTAATTAAAAGCCTATTTTTGTTCAAACTTTCAGAGGGTTTAAGGATTGGAAAATCTGACCTAAGGGTTAACAAAAAGAGTATAAAAAGAACATTTCTCTATTGTTGGCACAAATTCACCTTCTTTTAAGCCTTCTCCTTATTTCTTCTTAAATTTTATTTCTTACTAGCACCTATAAATAAAATTCACTTATGCACCTCTTGGAGAGTTCTTTTGCTACTGGTGTGGATACCTTAAAAGTGTTCCTTAGAGGATCACTATGGTTTGTGACAACTCAGTGAGGTGAAAAGCTACAAATTGGTATCACATAGAGAATTTATGATAAATTCTTATTCTATGATTTCTTGAATTTTTCTTTTTCAATATTTTAGCCTTTGTTAGGGTTCCATGGATGATTAATTTCTACTTTGCATGAGTCCATGGGAAACAATAGAAACCACATTCAAAAAAGCTTGAGGAAGATGCCCAATGGACATCCCATAATGTCTATGTGAACCTCTTTTCACAAAGGTCAAAGATCCATATTGACTTTAATAAAATATATCCCTAACATCTATGTGCATCTATTCCCTTGAGGATATAAGCTTGTGCGAACCTTAACATTTAGGTCTATATAGACCTAGACAATTCATGGGTTGCCTAGGACCACCTTCTAGATGGCTTGAGGGATATTTTATATATGAATAATGAATTACCTTAGAGAGACTATAAACAGAAAACTTTTTAGAAAGAGAAAAGAGCAAGGATTTTGAAAAAAAATCATTTTACACTTGGTATTCTTCTCTCTAATTTTCTTGCTCACCCTCATGAAAAACCCTTTATAAAAATCTAACCTCCATAGCAAAAGCTTGAAGAACTTGAAGAAACCTTGATTATTACTTGGTCTTGAAGTGGTTAAACCTCATAAAGCTTGAGGGAATCCTTATTTAGGGTAAATACCAAAGGAAACCCTTATAAGGGGCTCTCCTCCATTCATTTCATATTCACTTTTTTTATTTATTCCTTTTGTTGCTTATTTTAATCTCTTTTTAAGCTTTCTTTTTTCTTCTTTTTGAGCTATATGCCCTTAATGAAAATGGAGCATTAAAGGACCTATTTTGATTGGTCTACTCTATTGGAAAAAGGAGACCTCTACTCCTTTTGCCTTTTTTTTTTCATTTCAATAATTGTTTTCAATTCTCTACCTGAGGAGAAGTCTGTATGGACCTTTTCTTGTGAGAAAATAGGTCTATGCAAGCCTATAACCCTATATATCCTACATTTCTTTAGTCCGTATAAACCTATATTAGACACTTATATTTAAAACATTTTCTTTTATTTGCATTTTCATATATTAGATTTAGGATCCTCAATAAAAATAGGATGTTAAAGGGTTTATTTTGATGGGCCCACGCTATTAGAAATGGAAGATAATTTTTTTATTCTTTTTATCTTTAGTGGCTCTTTTATTTATTTATTTATTATTGATTGTTAATGATTCTACTTTGTTCTCATATATACATCCTCCTTATTGTATTGTGTCTCTGCTATTTGTGAAATAGGTAGTTACTTTCTTTTACCTCTTTAGGTACATGGATAAGTCTGCATAGGCCTTTCCTATTAAAGAGGTTGTATCCATACGAACTTATCCTTATACCGGCATCATGTTTTAAGAGGTCCATATGGACCTATTTTCTATGATAGTTCTCTATGTGCCTTTCTTTGCTTGCATGTTTTATGGCAGAATCATGTCCATGAGGACCTAGTTCGTGACATACTCTTGAGGACTGTGTAGAACTATCATCGTTCTAGCATATCTATTTAATTTTTTATATTTATATCTAGTCTATAACTAATTATTTTATCATTTTTTAGATTTATTTCTGGTAGAATTTTCAATTGTAATAGTCTTTAATATTTCCATGTACAATTCCATACATGTTATAATAGGTAGATTAAAATGTTTTTTGATCCTATTAAAAGTCAAACTTGCAATAAAATGTTTTATAGAAAATAAGGGTTAAATTGCAGAGAAATAAGAGTTTTGGGACCAAATCCTGAAATGCCCAAACTTATTTTAATATATCTTTGCGGACCAAAGTCCATCTCTTTAAAGTTTATTTATAAAAATTGAATAAACAAAAGTTTTTCAATAAAACAACTTTTATTTAATAGAAGTGTTCTAATTGATGAAATTTATTTGGGACTAATGTTCCAATATCCAAAATTATTTTATTTAAATAAGAGTAAAAATGTTTTAACTAATAAAATGGCTTTGGAACCAACATTCCATAATTCCTTAGAAATAATTTTAATAAATAAAATGAATGCTTTTAATGAATCATTTTTAGGAACCAACATCCTCGATTTAATAAATTAGCCTGATTTCATGTATGTTGGATATTTCTAATTTAAGATTTTGATGTATATGTCATTTGATTTAACTTTAATTGCCTCTTCATATGCAAACGTGTTTATATTAATTACAATAATCACATGCTTGAGGGAAGGGATAAAACTTAAAACTGTCGAGATAAAAATCGATATTATGTTATAGGCATAAATAGGTTTACTTCATAGACTAACCACTCGAGTGGCAACTCACACTCATCGCTAGGTACACTGCCTTATGAGGGACACTCAAGCTCTCATCCTTGTATTAGATTTGGAAACATGCCTTTTGGAGTCCCGTTTCTAAGTCTGACTTGAGTGCCATGGTTGAGGTACCTTCAGTTGGCAACTTTATTGAAGAGTCCTTCATGAGAATTTGTTCCAAAAGTGCCTATAGGTAATATTGGTTGAAACTCTAGTTCTAAGGTTTATCGTTTCTTGAAATTACATCTCATATTAGGGCCTTAGAATAGGTTAGGCATCCCTTTTTACCCTCGGTGGCATTCCAAAGCATGAAACCATTTTTAATCAATTTGGTGGATTGTTAGGGATGATAACCACCACTTTTAGCCTCATACCTAATGGTATATAAAATGGTAAACCAATAGGTCACTATTACTCATGATTAGGAAGACTCATTGGGAGGATAATAACTTTAAAAATGGACCATACCATAGCTTATGTAATTGGCCTAGTTACACTTCCTTTAGGATACCATAATAAATTGCATTGACTGTGATGTTGACTTATATTGTGAAATCAATTTTAGTGTTTCTTAAAAGACAAGGTTTAATACATTAGGCCTTTTATAACTAAGATGGATTAAACTAATTTTTATATCAAAATTGCTGGAATTCATCCAACAATGATCAGCTTAACCCCAGATGCAGGTAAGAAATAGAAGGGTAACCAGGCTCTACAGTAGTCCTAAAAGCGAAGCTAGAAAAAGAAGATAGGTTAGGGATCCTAGTCAAAGCCTAAGCCATAGTAGTAGGCCACTAGTGCACTCGTGTCCATAGCTAGGAGTGCACCATTTTTGTATAAAACTTGTGGTAGAAGACATTAGGGAGTTTGTTGGCAGAACAGACAAAAAGAATGTTTCATATATGGGTTCTGAAAGCATTACTAGAGGGACTACCCTAATAAACACGTTGATGCTACTCAATTTCAAGCTTTTTCACCAGCACCCAATAGAGGTTAGAGGGAGAGCAAGAATAAAAAAGCTAGTACAAGTTAAAGGTCGAGATTAAAAGCCCGAACACGTATATAGTAGTATGCTATTCCGGTAGAGAGGAAGCTAAGGTACCTGATGTTATTGTAGGTACATCCTTTTTAATTAATCTATCTATTTTGGCATTGATAGACCCAAGATCTACTCATTAATATATCTACACTACACGAGCATGGGATCGGGTTTAGAACCTAAACCATGGATATGGATATCATGGTTAGTAACCCGATTAGACAACCTATGGTAGTTAATGAAATATATAGAGATTGTCTTTTAGTGGTTGAGGAGCATGTATTTCCAGCAAACCTTATTGAGCTTTCATTCAATGAATTCGATATTATCCTAGGCATAGATTGGCTAGCTAAACATCAAGCTATGGTAGACTATAAAAAAAAGAGGGTCACACTTAAGACAGTTGATAGGAATAAGGTAATAGTTGTTAGGGAAATAATTCTTTATCTAATGTTATTTTAGCAGTGACTGCAAAATGATTGATCCAAAAAGGATGTGAAGCTTATTTAGCCCATATAGTTGGTACCATTAAGTTGGAATTAAGCCTTAGTCAGGTACCAATGGTATTAGAGTTCCCAGATGACCTATCAAGATTACCACCAAAACGTGAGCTTGACTTTGAAAGTAAAGTGTACCCTAGTATAACACCTATTTCTATTACCCCATACCATATGACACCTATAGAATTGAAAGAATTAAAGGTGCAGTTATCAGAATTGTTGGGTAAAGGTTTCATTAGATCGGGCACATCATCATGGGAACATCGGTAATATTTGTGAAGAAAAAGGATGGTTCACAATAATTGTGCATTGATTATAGATAACTAAACAAGGTGACTGTCAAAAATAAAAAACAAATATCCATTGCCAAGGATTGATGACCTTTTTTACCAATTGAGAGGCGCCAGTGTATTCTTTAAAATTGACTTAAGGTCAGGGTATCATTAAGGAATCTGATATTCCAAAGACCACTTTTCGTACTCGATATAGACATTATGAATTCTTGGTGATGCTATTTAGGCTTACCAATGCTACTATAGCATTTATGGATTTGATGAACTAAATCTTTAAGCCATACCTGCATCAGTTCATTATGGTTTTCATTGATGACTTCTTAGTATACTCTAAGACAAAGGAAGAGCATGAATTGCATTTGATACTAGTTTTACAAACCTTGAGGAAGAAATAATTGTATGCTAAGTTAAGTAAATATGAATTCTAGTTGAATGAAGTAGCTTCTTAGGCCATATTACTTCAGCTGAGGGTATTAGAGCAAACTCGAGCAAGGTCAAAGCAATGATAGAATGGAAGCCTCCTAGGAATGTGATAGAGATTTGAAGCTTCTTATAATTGGCTAGTTATTAAAGGAGATTTGTGAAGAGCTTTTCTATGATTGGGCCCTAATGACATGAATGCTATGGAAAGATGTGAAATTTGTGTGGGATAATAAATGTCAGGCAAGCTTTGACAAGCTAAAGGCTATGTTGACTGAAGCTTCTATCCTCACACAACCTGAGTTGGGGAGGGATTTTATGATTTACAATGATGCATCACATAATGAGTTCGGATGTGTGCTAATGTAAGATGGAAAGGTAGTAGCATATGCTTTAAGGCAACTAAAACCAAATGAACAAAATTACCCAACGCATGACTTAGAATTAGTTGCCATTGTTTTTTCCTTGAAAGTGTAGAGACATTACCTATATGGAAAAAAATGCTATATTTATACTAATCACAAGAGTTTGAAATACCTCCCCACACAAAAGGAGTTGAATCTGAGATAATGAAAATGGATGAAACTAATAAAGGATTATGACTGTCTAATTGACTACCATCTAGGAAAGGTGAATGTGGTAGCTGATGCTTTCAGTCGAAAATTCATAGTAGCCATGAATACTAGACTCAAGATGATATAATTTTGGCTGAGTTATAGGTGAAA
Organism: Hura crepitans; assembly: GCA_948208565.1. NCBI lineage: Eukaryota > Viridiplantae > Streptophyta > Magnoliopsida > Malpighiales > Euphorbiaceae > Hura > Hura crepitans. The sequence goes on along the minus strand of CANXYI010249325.1, from coordinate 2,837 downwards.
CCTAATTTGATTCAATAAGTGAAAGAGGCACAGACTCAAGATAGTCATCTTATGTAAATAATGAGTCAAGTCAAAGAGGGGAAGACTGCAAAATTTGAAACCAAGATAGATAGGTGCTTTTATTACCATGATAGGCTATGTGTGCCTAAAGCCGAGGGAATCAGAACACAGATCCTACAAGAAGCACATGATGCTCCTTATGCCATACACCTTGAGAGTATAAAGATGTACCTTAATTTGAAATTGTATTACTAGTGGCCAGGGATGAGATGAGATATGGTTGAATATATAGCCTGATGTCTCATGTGCCAACAAGTGAAAGCCCAGCTTCAAGTTCCTTCTAGATTGCTTCATCCTATAGCAATTTTAGAATTTAAATAAGAGAAGGTCACCATAGGTTTTATGATAAGGCTACTTATGACAAGGAACAAATGTGATGCTGTGTGGGTAATGATGGATAAACTAACCAAGATAACACACTTTATCCTAGATAGACTAACCAAGATAGCACAATTTATCCTAGTTCAAATGGATTGTTCCTTGGAGAAGCTAGCACAGTTGTACATAGAAGAGATTATAAGGCTACTTTGTGTGCCACTTGCCATTATATTAGATTGAGACCTCAAATTCACTTCTAGATTCTAGAGGAAACTGCAGGAAGCTTCAGTTACCCCTTTACCTTTAGTACAACCTTTCACCCATAGATAAATAGACAATCTAAGTAGGTCATAAAAATATTGGAAGATATGTTACAAAGTTGTAAAAAGCTAGGATTGGTACTTGCCTTTGGCTGAATTCACTTACAATAACATTTATCAAGCTAGCTTAGGCATGGGTCCTTATGAGGCCTTGTATGGTAAAAAATGCAGAACACCACTCTGTTGGAATAAGATAGGTGAGAATAAACCTATGGGATCTGACTTGATCAGAGATGCTAAGGAGAAAGTTAAAATTATTAGGGAAAGGTTAAAAGCTATTTTAGACAGGTAAAAATCTTATGCTAACCTAAAATGAAAAAACATTGAATATGAGGTTGGTGAAAAATTATTCCTTAAGGTATTAACCTAGAAAAATATGCTCTGATTTAGTAAAAAGGGTAAGATGAGCCAGAGATTTATTAGTCCATGTAAGATCACAAAATGTATAAGGCTGGTAGCTTATTGGTTAGCCTTGCTATTAGAATTGTAGTAGATCTATGATATGTTCCATGTATCTATGCTAAGGTGATATATATCTAACCCTTCCTATGTGATACTCGTGGAAGAAATCCAGGTACAACCATATTTGATGTATAAAGAAGAATCGATGCAAATTTTGGTAAAAGAAGTCAAATGATCGAGGAATAAATTAATACCATTGGTAAAAGTGCTATGAAGGCACCATAAAATCAAAGAAGCCACCTAAGAGAGTGAAAAGTGGATGAGAGCCTAGTATCCTCACTTATTTTCACCAAGTAAATTTTGAGGATGAAATTTCTTAAGAGGGGAAGAAATTGTAATACCCGAGAAATTCAATTTTGTGAATAGTACTTTTTGAGGTGTGAATAGTATATTTTGAGTAATCGGGACACATTGAGGTGGCCAAGGGAGAGTACTAGTCATAGAAATGAGATGGGCAAAATAATGATGAAAATAAAATAATTAGCATTAGCCACTGAACCAATAAAATTTTTCATATTGAGAACTAGTGAATAGTGTATCAAGTTGTAAAATAGCTAAGATATGCTCGGACTGACCCAAAAATAGCATAACCTGAAGGTTAAAATTTTCAATGAGTCTAATGGTAGTGAAATTAGAATTTTCTAAGGTCGATTAATATTTTATCTGAATTTCTTAAAAAAATGAGTGAATAGTTAATCAGGTGTCCCTTGGCTTTTGGACCTGAGATTTCAAGCATCCCCAAATTGAGAATTTTGAAAATTTTTAACACTAAAAAAATAATTTTTAAGGCTTAAAACATTGAAAACACATTTTTGAAACTTAAAACATAAATAAGATTAATCTAAACCATCAGATTGCCATGTGGCTCGATCGTGACCATCCGTGCACATAATATAAAAGGTGTGGCAAGTGTGTTATGTGCACATGTGTGAGAAGTGTCTTCCTCCTCCCTCCCCATCACTTGACCTATGTCATTGCCACCACCTCCCTTTTCTTTTTTTTTCCTCATTTCATGCTAAATCTAAACCAATTTTACAAGGTGAGCCCTTTATCTTTGTCTCTATAGTGTCATGAGCATGGTTCTAGTGAGAAAAAGCCAAGGGAAAACCTAACTTGAGAGGTTTTAAGACTTGGTGAATAGTGAACAATTTGTGTGTTAGTGATTTTCTTTAAGGTTTTATATTTTTATTAAGTAGTATTTGAGGTGTAGATGATGGATATGTAACTAGATATTAGTTTGGATATGTGTAGAATTTTTTTATGATTTTTTAAGTCAAAAACCTATTATGTTTATAGGCAAAGAGAGACAATTGCTAAAGGAAAAGAAAGACAAAGCTTAAGAGGCATAATTGGAGTGTATTAGAGTTCACTGTAAGTGAATTTAATGAAAAATGTATTGTATGTGACACGTTTACACATTTTAAATATATATATATATATATATATATATATATATATATATACATGTGTATGGAAATATTGTAATATGTGTAATTGTGTGTGGTAATGGCATGTATAAGATAAGGTAGCAAATATGAGCATGAATGCATGAAGAAAGAATTGAAAAATAATGTGTATGTGGGTGAGTTTGGAATGGTCGAATGGGATTGTGATGGTATACCTATGTGTGCATGTTTAGTTCTATGCATATGATATGCAAATAAAGTGACTAATTAG
>CANXYI010249202.1:0-15973 GCA_948208565.1 Hura crepitans | reverse complement strand
TACAGAACCAACAAGTGGGTTACAGAGAAGGAGACTTTTTAGACCAGATTCATCAGAAACCCAGCAGATTAAACCACCAGAAGAAGCAGCAGGAGAGAACCCAGATGGAATATGAGGAAAGGGAATTTGATACCATGTAAGATTGTTGGGATCAAAGAGGTACCCTAGAAAATTGGCTCTAACGCTTTGGGAGCTACCAGTACTGGAACTGGAGCTATTGTTATTTCTGTAGATGAAGCTCTTAAGAGATTTATGCTTGAAGAAGAGAAACCAGTGTCGGCTTGGGGATATTTGGATATAAAGTTGAAGAAAAGCGTTTGAAAACAACAGAGCATACCATCTTTTGCAGACACAGCGAGCTCGAAAAAAGGCTGGAGGTGGAAGAAAGGCAATGACTCGATCAAGCAGTCTTTGTGGGAGTCTACTCCAAATCCTACTGTCCATCCAAGGACTAGTTGTAGTGATGGCATTGGCAGCATTGGAGCTGCTACTACTAGTTGTATCAAATGCATAGGAAAAGGGCAAGGGGATGGTAGAACTAAAGGCCTCCATGTCCCCAATAAAAATTAACAAAATAGATCAATACAGGCTTTGTAGTATAGAACAAAGAATGATACGCTACTACTCTTTCACTTGGAAAGATAGAAACCAAAATGGAAATCTGGAGTAGGGCTTAGGAGGGCAGTTAATTGAGGAAGTAAAAAGGTTGTTTTTTGGTATTGCTATCCGCTAGCATTACCATGGCCATGTGGGGCGTTCTTTTTAAACTATACGATGGAGGAAAGAGATGAAGATGATGCAAGAAGACAATCAAATTAAAGAGCTTTTAGAAACAAATTTTATTAGCCACTGAAACTCATGAAGCATGGTTACTGGTTAATGGCTTGATATTTGCTTTTCTTGTAGCCAGATCAGGTGTTTCTTTTTCAACTTTCTTTTTGGTTTGTTTTGTTCTCTTCTTCTTGTGGAGTGTGGCAGTGATCTGATGGTTCTACCTATCAATTCAGTGCTATCTTGTCAAGGCCGAGGAAGAAAGGACAATCTGCAGTCCTTCCAGTTATTATTATTCACTTCACTTTTCAAACAAAAATAAAAACTTTTGTTCTCTACACGTTGCGTCTTTTGAATCTCAATTGAACTAAATGGACAAAAGCCAATTACACTTACACTTCCATTGAAGGAACAAAATGTTAAGAGTGTGCATAATCCCAACAAATTTGATTAATTTGACCAATCTGAATTAAATAGATTTAATTTTTTTATTCTTAAACTTTTTTAAGTTGAATTAAAAAAAATTAAAATTTTAAATTTTGAGTCGAATTTATTTAAAGGAAATTCAAATAATCCGATCTAAATGTTATTAATAATTATTTTACTTTTTAAAAATTTTAAAAATCAAAAGCTATTTATATGTAAAAAATAAAGAGATAAATTGTTACCTAAATTTTTAATTTCAAAAATATACGTAACTATCAAATTTTCAATTCTAACCTTTTTATAATTTTTTTCTTTTAAATTTTTCTTTCCTTTAGCTTAATTATTGAAATATTTTTAATTAGTTTAAGAAAGCTATAAATATATTTTTTGAATTATTGATTTATTAACTATTTAAAATTTAAATATTTTTTTACTTGTTATGAGAAAAATGAATTATATAATAAAAATAATATATTAAGTATTTTTCAAATTAGGGAGACTAAGTTTTTATTTTTTATTGTCATCTACAATTTTATTTGCTGAAAATTTGATTGGACATTTTTATTTTTTTTTGAAAAACTTTAGTTACAATTATTTGAAAAAATTACTGAATAATTGTTTTGTATTAAAATATTATTAGATAATGACAAAATATAATTTTTTTTAATTGGTTCAGGTTGTACAATATCAATTTAGGACAATTTTATTCGATTTTAATTTTAATTCGAATTTCAAAATTGTAAATTTTTTAAATTATATTTGATTTTTAAATATTTAACTTAAATTCATAATAAATAAAAACACAAATAAAAGTATTAAATATTAAATAAAAGCAAATTTTATTTTTTTAAAAAATATATTATTATATTAATAATTTATTTGATATTTAATATCTAATATTCAAAATACATTATCATTTATTTTATTACATAAAATTATTTATTATGTACAATATATAAATATATATAGAGAGAGAGAGAGAGTTCGGAGTTGAAATAACTAGTTTAGTTCTAGTTTGATTTCAGTTTTAATCTTTAAAACGTAGAATTAGAACAAAATCGCTTTTCATAGTTTAAGTTATGATTTAAAATTATAAATTGTTGATCACCGTTCGATTTGGTTACTCCTAATCCTGAACGTTTCATTATATAAAATGAATACGTTAGGGTCTGCATATAATAAAAGTTCATGATATAAAAAGGATTATTTGAAAAAAAAATAGAAAATATATTTTTTTTCTTTTTTTTTGATAAATGAAGAAAAATATGCATAAATTGAAGATTTCATTTAATCTAACTCAAACTTAATTTTGAAGCAAATTACGTATTAGACAAAAATTGTGAAATTTATTTTACATCTTCTTTCAAACCCTTGAAAATTCATAGAACACAAATTTATTGTACCAAGAAATACAAAATACTTAATATCAATAGTATATTAAATATTGTAATCAATTAATGATTAACGAACAGTACATATAAATTTATGTATAAATATTTTTTGTATATAAAGTTTAATTTTATAGAAGAATTAGTCGAATATCTGCATTTTATATAAAAATAAGAAATAACTTGTTAAATTTTTAACATTTGAGAGAAATAAATAATGACTATAATTATACATCTTTTTACTTCAAATATCTTGAAAAAGCTTTGGACCATTTTAAAGACAATAAAAACAGTAATGTGTAAAAATGAAGCAATTCTATAAATTTTACCAAATTTAACTTTTGATTTTATCAATTTATACAGTAGTGCATAAAAAATATAATCAATGTCAATTTTTAAATGCAAATTACAATAAATTTATATATAATAATTGTCCATTACCATAAAATGCGAATGGATGAAATACAAAATTCATATACAGCCAGCAATATTTATAAGCTGTGGAAAATTTTAAAGTACTTGACAGGATATGAATTTTGGTGAAAATTCTAATGCAAGATTGCAAATATTAATATCTAAATACTAATACTATTTAGTAAAAAATTATAATTATTTTTATAAAAAAATTACAATTAGTAATATTAAATACTAATTAATAAAAGATTATGACTTATGAGTATTTTTATGAAAAGTAGTATTAAATATAATTAATAAAAAATTGTGACAATTAATTCTAGACATTAATTTATAAAAAAATTATCATTATTAAAAATTATTTTTATTACAACAAAGAATACATTCATTTGATTAAATAATAAAAACTATTTATATAAAAGAAAAAAAAAAGAAAATCAAAATAATCAATCTCTATTATTTGATTTAAAGATTAAGAAAAATTAAAAAAATATTTTCTCAAACCCCATTGGATAAGTCAACTTTATACGAGAAAAACAATTGTTTTAAGAGAAGTGATTTTTAAAAAAGTATTAATAAATATTAATATAAAATGAAAAAAATTAAGAGATATTAATGTGGTAAATTATGGAGCTCCCATTTAATTGGAGAGACACAATAATCCTCCTTGTTCTTTTTCTCCAAAACAAAAATTTGCAAAGTTTTCCTAACAATAACCGTATTAAATAAAATAATTATTATTTTTTTTATTTTATTCATTGAATTGGGTTGGATCATATCATCCATAATCCACCCGGCTGCCAACATTTTTCGCACACACGTGATGAGATAATTTTTCTCTGATTTTACAATATTTATATATAAATAGATTGCGTGGCAATTAGTGATAAATACATATCGATCAATTAATTTATAAGCAATATACCAATATTTAAAATCAAAAAATTAATTGATTTTACGAAAATTAAAATTAAAATTTGTCTGTTAAAATTAATTAATTGATAATTAGTTAACCAATGATATTAATCAATTATTTAATTATTTTTATTATTACAATCAACAGAATAAAAAGATATAAAGTATGAATAGCGCCTTTAATCAAGGAAGTACCAAATCTTTTCTCAACTTAACACTCGTATGAATAAAAATGATACTAATATTTGATAAAATTCAACTCGTAATTATAAATAGAAATTCAACTTTATATATATAATATTTGTTTTTAGTATTTAATTATAGTTTTGTTTTAGGTTTTAAAACTAAAAAAATTGTGATATCTCGTATTTTCTTTTCAATAATTTTTATATTTTTTTATATATTTGCTTTTCATAAATCTGAGTTAAAATTTATTTTCTAAAAATAATCAATATTTCTATTTAATACATAATAATATAATATAATTTTTAGATTTGATTTTTCTGATCCCTTAATTTTCTACCTCCATCTCCTTATCTATAGTATCCCACCTTTAGTAGAATTGCTTCCAACTTTCATCACTCCTACAGAAAAACTCCTAAATATTTTATAACAATTCAACCGCTTACTTTGGAAGCCATTGAAAATTTCAACTTGTGAACGCCAAAACATTCTGAATATATATTGAGTAGACATGTACATATATTGAAACTTAGGTTCTTCTTTCAATCTATTATTATTATTATTATTATTATTATTATTACCTTGGCCTTTGTAATGGAAGTCTTAAATTTCTTTTACTGCAAGTTTTGTAATATATAATGATTTGTTTTATTTAATTTAGCCTTAAAGTTTTACAAAGTTCTTTCTTTTTGGTAACTTAATTGTTAATCCTTTTTGCAAATTATTTTTTTTTAACTTCATTTAATTTGAGCTATTTTGGTTGCTTTAATTATTGTTTCGTTTATTTTTTAAAAAATTAATATATTTTCCTCTTGAATTTTGTTTTTAAGTGTTTTTTTACTTTTTTTTAATACCAACAATTATTTTTGAGCAATTTAATGTATACAATTTTGGTCTTCAATATTTTCACAACAAAATTTATTTATTTATTTATTTTATATCAATTAATTATTTCGTCCTTTTGAATTGTTTTCACTGCTGTCTTATTTAATGTGCCAAATTCCTGCAACTTGTCAATTGAGCTATAAATTTTTATTCCTTTTGACATAAGTTGCTTCTTTATGGTCTTCATCTAGCCAATAAAATCAGATTTTATTCACAAGATTATAATTTGCGACTTTTAAGTTAATTATTAGCGGTGTTTATGGATGAATTAGTTGGTTTATGAATAATTTTATTAATCAGTCTATTAATTTTAATTAATTATTATATCAGTTTCGATTTTAATTAATTTTTTTAGATTGATTTTTCAGTTAACATATAAATATTATAAAATTATACAAATTATAAAATCTTTTTTAAATTATTAAAAGTACTTAAAAATAAAATTATAAATAAAATATAATACTCAAAATAGAAAAATGAAAAGAAAAATAAAATTGATGTAATTAATTGCATGAATTAGATACATTTAATATGAAATTAATAATAATGTGTCTATTATACACCCATCAAAATATATATAATTGATTTAAGAGATAATTCATTATTTGTTTACTAAAAATATGCATTATAATATTTTAGAGACTAATGTATCATAGTATTTATAAAATAAAATATTTTTTAGGTATGAAAATATAAAATATATATAAACTAGTGGCTAATGGTTAACCATCGGTTTCTAAAAATAAAAATAATATACCACAAATATCGGTTCGATTAACTAAAAATTCAATTCTATTTCGAACTAGTTAACTGAAAAATCGGTTAACTGAAACACCCCTATTAATTATTGTCATCTAGGTAAATAAATATATAGCATGTGTATTTGTATCTCTATTGATAATGCTTCAACTTATCCAGTCTAATGGGCTAGGTCTAGAATACTTATTCTGTCTTAAGCATTTACGGGCTCAGAGTCCCATAATTTATGTCCATGCACGTGAAAGTCATCCCTAAATTAAGGACCAATTACCTCCCATAAGGGACGTTATAAATAAATGCATTTACTATACCTCAGAGGTAAGTGTTTTTCAATACTAAAGTTACTTTGCTGAAATTCCCACAGATTTTAACTTAATCATCGGAGTGTTTATCTTGAGTTCGACCCGAGATTAGTTCTTTTCTTGTAGGTATACGTACCTAGAGACATTTAGTGCGTCACTCCTTTAGTTTTGCCCAATCGAAAATTATCATTTAGTGCTCTCGTTGAGAGGACAAATGGTAAGACTGTCAGGGAATCAATTATCTTAGGCGAACAATGTCCACAAAACACCTATTGTTTCGAGCGTTAATGTATTTGCTGATGAATCCAACAGGGGTGCCCTTGTTGAAGGAACCCTAGTCACTTTAGAAGCTATGCAGTGACTTTTCCAAGGCTTCCACAAAGATATCAAGTCGGAGCTGCTCAAGGAGCTGAGACCGCAGGTTGATGTTCTAGGCAATTGCGATACAGCCTTAGAGGCCATAAGACGAGAAGTTAAAAAGTTAGTCCGAAAGATCAAGCGGAAGAAATCCAGGTCTTCATCTTATACCTCGCCTTTCGAGAGTGATGATTACAGAACCCGGAGTTCCAGAAAGTCCCATAGGGATAAAGCACAGAGTAAGAAAGCCGAGATCCCTAGTTCAGAAGAGGCTTTCAATGATTTGTTTGTGCGTGCAATAGAGAAGTATAGGCTAGGGCACCTTAAGAAGCCTGACTATGAAGGCAACACAGATTCTCCCTTTGCACGTCAAATTTGAGAAGTTCCATTCCCTTGGTGCTTTAGGGAAATCAAAATGAAAAAGTATAAAGGCAAGTCTGATCCAAGGAAGTACTTGGCTGAATATTGTATGTTGATTCACATGCAGACATTTGAGGATGTGCTCGTGTGTAAAGCTTTTCCGTCTACATTAACAAATGATGCCTTAAACTAGTTCCATGAGTTGCTTTCAGAATTAGTGTCCTCCTTCAAGCAATTATCAGAGTTATTCAAAACTAGGTTTGTCATTCAAATGAGGACCGACAGTTACTGATTTGCAGGGTGAAGATGACAGTTTGCAAGATTTCATTGAAAGATTCTAGGAGATAGCTTCTGATATCCCACATTTGCACAATGAGAAGGCCACTATTACGATGATTAACAATGTCAGTAATACATGGCTCTATAACTCTTTGATGACTGTCCGTCCATTCGATTTTGGGGAGTTCATGGATAGAGCGAAGTTGTTTATTGCCCTTGACGATATAAGTCATGCGGATGGATGGTATAACCCGAATTTGCACTTTACCCGAGGATGAAATTCCCCTTGGTCAGAGCGTACCCCATCGCAGGTAAACCCAATCTTCCTTAAAGAGAAGATCACAGGCAAACCCGATCGTAAAAGAGAAGATCGCAGGCAAACTCGATCGTAAGCAAACTTGATCTTCCTCAAAGAAAAGATCACAGGCAAACCTGATCTTCCTCAAAGAGAAGATTGGAGGCAAACTCGATCTTCCTCAAAGAGAAAAGAATATCGTAGGCAAACCCAATTGGAGGTAAACCTGATCTTTCTCAAAGAGAAGATCGCAAGCAAATCCTATCTTCCTCAAAGAGAAGATCGCAAGCAAGCCCGATCTTCCTTAAAGAGAAGATCGCATGCAAACCCGATCTTTCTCAAAGAGAAGATCACAGGCAAACCCGATCAAAGGCAAATCTGATCTTCTTTAAAGAGAAGATCGCAGGCAAATCCGATCGGAGGCAAACTCAATTTTCCTTAAAGAGAAGATTGCAAGCAAACCCGATTGGAGGCAAACTTGATTGGAGGCAAACCAGAATGCAAGCAAACTCGATCTTCCTCAAAGAGAAAATCGTAGGCAAACCTGATCGAAGGCAAATCGGATTTTCCTCAAAGAGAAGATCGCAGGCAAACCCGATCGGAGGTAAACCCGAACGTTAGCAAACTCGATCGAAGGCAAACCCAATCTTTCTCAAAGAGAAGATCGCAGGCAAATCTGATCGGAGGCAAACCCGATCGCAAGCAAACCTGATCTTCCTCAAAGAGAATATCGCAATCAAACCCGATTGAAAAAAAGAATGACACATTTGTTCCCTTAAAAAGGGAGAAAGCTGCACATCCATCCCCCACAAGGCATCCGATCAGGTAATAACTTAATCATGTAGTAAATTTGATAAGGTCCATGTAACTTATTTTGATTTAAAATCAGATTATTGAGAGGGACAAGTGATAATGCGTCAACTTATCCAGTCCAATGGGCTAGGCCTAGGAGGCTTACTCTGTCTTAAGCATTTACAGCTTTAGAGCTCCATAATTTATGTCCATAATTGTGAAAGTCATCCCCAAATTAGGGACCAACTACCTACCACAAGGGACACTATAAATATAGGCATTTACTACACTTCAGAGGTAAGTGTTATTCAACACTAAAGTTACTCTGCTCAAATCCTCACAGATTCTAACTTAATCATCGGAGTGCTTATCCCGTATCTGACACGAGACTTGTTATTTTCTTACAGGCACACGTGCCTAAAAACATTTAGTATACCACTTCTCCAATTCTACTTGATCGGGAATTATCACCTATCATTTACAAGAGTTCATCAATTCTTTATAATTGCATACCATTTTTATTATAAAAAGATTTAAATCGGTTCTTTAATCAATATTTATACTTGGATTAAGTTTTCATAGTCAACCAAATATTTAGAGGAATTCAATTTTTTCTTATTATCTAATTAGGAAATAGCCGTGCTTTTTTGATAAATTGAATCACTCTATTTGTATCTCAGTAAATTGATTACGCTTCTACATGGATTTTCAGATGAGTGCTAATTATAGTACACAATACGTTTTCGAAAAATTTTAAATTTTGAAGATAAAAACTTTGTATTTCGATAAAACATTTTATAAATCTATTTTGATACTTTATTGTATTACATAAATTTTTATGATCCTTAATAAAATTTTGTTTCAATATTTTTGTTTTATTTTTATTTATTTATTTTTTTGATTGGCAGAATACATTTACATTATTATTATTAAATTCTCATTGCATTAGAGTTTTAGTAGACGGGAATAGCATCCTTGTACTGAATTTTTGCAAATATCTACTTTGGATGATTTTTATGCTGCTATATTTGTTAATATCTGTTTTGAATAATTTGGCTATTTAAATTAATTAAGAAATTATCTAATTTGATATCTATTTGTGATTTTAACTTGAAATTATTAGTATTGGATTTGAACTCGATTTATAGATTATTTATTAAACATTTTTTAAAAATGATAAATATTTTGAAATTTTTGTTTTCAAATTTCAGTATATGTGTTCTGTTTATGAGTATCATTATCTACTATCTAGCTTCATGGGAGCGTTTGATGTTTGATCGATCAGTTGGATCCTGCTACATATATTTTTACGATTTATGATTACATTGTTATGTGTCAAGTATCATGTGTCAAAAATATTATATTAGAAGCATGAATTGATATCTATGGTGTGGGGTTTTGTCATTTGTTATTCGGCCTTTGATGATGTGAAGTATTATCACCCTTGTATCGTGATTTTGGATTTATAATAGGTTAGTTTTTGAAAATAAATTTGTATGAATATGCACCATATTTCAGATACTGAATATTTTTACTGTAAATGATTTACATTATTTTGTTGAGCATATATGCTTCATATTTTAAATATTAAAAATTTGTTTATGAAATTATCCTAATTTTTATTTATTTTCAGTCCATTGTATGCTATAGTTATCATTCATTAAGTCATTGACTTAAACCGGGTCGGTTCTATTTTTTTAAAATTTACAGAAAATTTTTATGGTCATTGAAGATTAATTGAAGGTGGGGCCCACAAGCTTTGGTAATAAGATATTTAGCTTAAGGTTTGTTTTGAGATTATCTTAATCTATGCACCGATCACGGCCAATTTTGCGTCACAACAAAAAATGATAGATATTATTTAATATATGTTAGTTTTTTATTTTTTTATTTAAAGCTTAATATAATTAAAAAAATAATTAATTAATTTAATAATCAAACAAAATTACTTTCTTTATTTTAATTTAAATATATACCTAATATCTTTAAAAAAATCAAAAAATAAAAATATGATTTTCTTGTCATAGATCAATTTTGAATATAATTTTTGTAATTAATTATAATGATAATAATTTTTAAAATTTATAGAGCACATACACGAGTTTTGCAAAATAGTTAAACGTATATATTCTAACAAAATTAAGTTAACTTTTAAAATTATTTGTATTAACTTTAAGAATAATGATATTTTAGTGTACTTTTAATTTAATTTTCCATAAAAACATATCAATACACAATTTTGATTACAAAGATTATCAAAATTTTTATATTTATAAAAATTAGAAATTATCACTTTCTATTTTTTTTTGGTATTTTTTTATTAGTTATATGTTTTGATTAAAAAAAAAAAGAAAACTTTAAAAAGTTATCTAATTTAATTATTAAAAAATAAAAATTTTAATTTTACTATTAATTTGAATTATACTGAATACTAAATAAAAATTGAATTTTTTAATAAAAATGAATGTTCCAATAGTTTTAGTATAATTTTTGTGAAGAGGCTTAACTAAAAAGTCTCATAAAAATTAGCATTTTAGTTGTTACTTGTTAAGTTTTAAGTGATAGGATTGTAATTGTGAATTGTTAAAAAATTAAGATTTTTTTTTAATCCTTTCTTTTTTTTTTCATTATTAGTTATATAAAATGATTTTAAAAATAGAGAATGTAATTAAAATGATTTTTTTTTCTTTTTAGTATATACAAATTTGTTGTATATACATGATTAGGGAGGAGCCACATTTACAACATAACTTTTTCGGCAAAACACTTTTTTTTTTAGTTAGTCTCTGAACATTTTTTTAGTCTTTTAATTTTCTACTCTTTTTTCCCCCTTTAAGTCCTTATATTAATTTTTTTTTATACAAGTTTACTTCAAATTTTAATCATATTAAATCTTTATTTGAACAAGAATGAATTGCATATAATCAATTAAAAGTGTATCTAAAAGATTTGTGTCGTATCATACTCCATCTTTCCCATATTGATATGCACACTTTCAGTTTTACAAGAATAAAAAATTAGTTATTAAAAATTGAAATTTACATGTATTTTTTTTTATTATACTCTTAATAACTGCATTGAAAAATGAAGAGTAATTGATACAAATAAGAAAATAGTATTTAATAAGTAGTAACATTAAATATGTGTAAAATAGAGATTTAACAAATTAACCGACTTATTAAAATAGTAAGAAGATATAATTTGGAACAAATAAAAAAGGAATATGTGCCTATCAATATGGGATATAGGGAGTATAAGATAATTTAATTAAAAGAGACGTATGTATCGATATTCCAAAATCCTTTAAAAAATTTGCAAATTTTGACTAAAATCTCATTCAAAATATTACACCCAGCTATTTTCTTCTATCAAAATTAGAGTAAAAAAGGTTATTTTTGGACACTTAGATTTCAATCATATTGACTAGAAAGACTTGTGGTCCTCCTTGTAGATTATGTGGATTAGACTTAATGTAATTAAAATGTAGAAAAAGTTCCACTTCAGAATTAAAAATAAAATGACTCATTGCAGAGAATTTTAATATAGTAACCCAATAGAGAAAAATGTAAAAGTTAAAGTATCTAAAAATACATTTTTTTTTTGTTTTTTTGAAAAGAAATTCAACTATAAATTTAGAAATGTTATCCACATGTCCTTTTATTAAAATTTAAAAATTACATTTAAAAATAAAAAATCTAAATTAAAAACTAATAATTTTTAATTTTTTATATATTTATTAAAAAATTGAAAAATAAAATAGTTATTTTGTAAAATATTAAATTCCATTTATGAGAAACTATTAGTCTTAATAAAAAAATAAATATTATAATAAAAAATGTTTTGTCATGATTAAATAAGATTTTAGTGAAAATATTACTTTTATAGTAACAACAATTTATATTACAAAAATAAAAATGTTTTCAATATTTCAGTAAAACATTATAGTCGTAAATTATATAAACGGTTATCAAATTTTAATTATTATAATATAGTAGTTATAATAATTTTTTTTAACTAAAATATATGCAAATTATTGGTGATTTTAGAGGTTAGCAAAATCGAATTAATAAATATTTCGGGATTTTCTGTTTGTTCGCTTCGGATTTGTAAAAAATATTAGTATGTTCGGTTCGGTTAGTTTTTGTGAAAATTGAATAGACTGAACCGATTAAAATATCAAAATAACGTCATTTTGGACGTTTAAAATGACATCATTTTGATATTTTTATGTACAAAAAAATAAAAAAATATATAAAGTTCGGTTCGTTCGATTAATTCGGTTTGGTTTGTCAAAAAATTTGGTCAGTTTGATTTTTTCTGCCTAGTGCAGTCGATTCAATTATTTTCTAAATGAAGTTCGGTCTGTTCTATTTGGTCATTTTCAAACCAAATCTATTGAACCGACTGAATACACACTTTTAATTAACTTGTATAAAAATAAAATTTATTAAGAAATACAAATTAAATACCAGAAATTGTCATTTGTAAAAACATATAGGTGAATGAATATTCCAGAAACAATATGTGAATTTAACACATCATCATTGCATAGAGAATAAGTACTTTGTTAGTATGTATCTCTTGTTAATTGAATTAATTGAACGGTTTAGTGATACGTGATATATATTGATATGCGACTTAGTCTTTGCAAACTGATGAAGTAGTATTTACTCTTCCAATTTTTATTTTTAGATGAAATACAATTTCTAATAAATTAATACTTGTGACTAAGTTCCCACAAATAGGGACGACATGATCTTTCCCATTATTTTTATAATGCTGTGTCCCCGAGATTAGTTGGATTACACATGACCAAGTTAAGAGCCGCGGTTCAATTGACTAAATCGAATAAACGAGCCTCACATGAAAGTTCTAATAGGACAATTTCAAAATCGAAGATTCACTCTCCTTCTTGCAGAATTGTTAATATATTTCAAATTCTCTTAGTGTTAATCTTTAATATTTATTGAATTGCATAAATTAAATATTATAAACGAAATTGGACCGATTTCTTTAAGAGATTGGACATTAGACCTTTATAAAAAAAATATTTTTATTTTTGAGTTATATTAAAAAAATCAAAATCCAGTTTTAATATTTTAACACTAATTAATTATTTAGGAATTTATTTTGTGAGTAAATTCACTTACTTAACTATTATAATGTGCACAGAAAATATAAAGAAATTGAGTGGAAATTAGAAAAAAAGAAACAAATGACAAAATTCTACTATAATTGATTTAAACAAGAAATTAAATAATTACAAAAACTCATTTTACTGGACATAAAAATCACATCTAAAGCACAACTTAGGTTTGAAAAATCCTTCTAGAACTTTTGAACATCGACATGGATCCTCTGAAAACAGGAAACAAGCAAGAAAATCGAAAAAAAAAGGGAAAAATGAAACTTACTATCAATTTTGGAAAGAATGACCGCATGGTAGAAAATGATGACCATTTGGTCATTCTTGATTGCCAATGTGGTCATTAGATTTTGAAGCGTTTCATTGTATACTAAGTGAAGGATATGGAATATTGAGAATCGAGGTCACGTTCTGCATCATCTCACATCCCTGATGAGAATGTTTATCACTTAAGTGCGAACTTACACCGAATTAACTATAACGAAACATAAACCGAATAGATTTTAAATTCGAAAATCTTTTCTTATTCATACAATCTCTTGGTCATAATGTTTATAAGTCCTTCTTATTTCATACACAAGCCATTTAATAATTAATATTCATATAAAGCATCTCAATTACCATTATTTTAAATTTCATAAGATATAATTTAAACACAAAAGATTAAGTACATTTTGCAAATCATTTTGGTTACTCTATTATTGTATTTATGGAAAGTACTGGAAAATTGAAATGATAATCATAATAATAACAAACTTTAATCTAAATACGTTCTAATCTAAGGAAATTTACATAGGATAGGGGATATAATGAAGGAGGTAGACAACACTTCACAAGCACAATACAACAGAAGGGATAATGCACATAGAAATAAATTTGTTGGAATAAGCATGGATGTATGTGCAGACATCCATGAATGTCCGCATGATCATTCATTTGAATTCCAAAACCCAAAAAAATGGCACAAAAAGGAGGAAAACATCAAATCTTGTTAACATGAAGAAATGTTCGTGTGATCATATTAATTAGACAATCCCGTGGACATTTAGTTTGCACTCTCTTCTGCATATCCAAACTTAGATTATTGGCTTTCCAATATCTTGGCCTATATATTCCTATTTAAGCCTCGCAGTTTTTCTCGAAATCCATAAAACACATATCAACAAAACAAATACAACATGTATCATTCAAAACAACATTAAAAGAGTATTTTTTTTTATTGAAAACCCCAAGAGTTTAAAACTTTAATAAACCCATAAAGATTTTTATTAATACAAGAAGCCTCCTATTCAAAGAGTGTCCCTTTCATTCAATAAAGGAACTATTCTTGTCATTATAGGTTGTTGGCTTACAAACTAACGAGATTCCCGACAAAACGAAAAGGAAAATGAGTTTAAGAAGAAGAAATATAGAGAAAAATGAATTTTTTTTTGATGTGGATGGACCTAAGTGAGGATTGCCACATCCGGCACCAAACTTATCTCTAATTCAATATCATATTCATACACTAATCTTATCTAATCGATTAGGTTATCGTGCTCGGAATTTCGACAACATAACAGCTATTTAGGAGCACTATCTAAAATATTCTTTGTATATAAAAACACTTCTATAACATATACATACACCCCAAACTACTTTTCCATTTCAACTAACTCATTCTTCTCATATCTTATATCAAGTACACAAATTACCATATATCAATTATTAACACGTCATATACTACACTATGATGTGAATATACTTTATCTCGTTAAGCATCACACCAAGATCTCATTATACAAATAAAATCATCATTATTATATGTCTATAAATATCAATCAATTTATACACATTACAAATCTTTTACTTAAATTACATTAACATCGGATTACATATATTTACATGATACAATTTTACATAGCTTTATGTATGATATTTCATATTATCCATTAAATTGAACATATATCATAATGAACACACAAAGAAGTGGTAAGCCATCTTCCAGTGATACTCGGTGATGCTAACTATTGTTGTTGGGACTAGATTGATGTCTGCTCATCATTTGTTTTTATTAGGTACCATAAATTCTTCATATTATTAATTTTTAGTTAATACCCATAAATAAAAAAATAAAAAAAAGAAATTTGCCATATAAGTGTAGCTAGATTTCACGCAATATCCAAGTTGCAATTTTAAAAAGATTAGAAATCCTTATTGACCAAGAACTTTTTGGCACATGGAAAGTCTAATTATCCTTGGACTTTAGGATTTCAGCTAACGTCTAATGCTCCATAAACTGGACTGATGTTATTTCATCAGTGTGCATAATTTCAGTTGACAATTTGTGGTTTTGGCTTTTTTGATAATTTTAGGCTCATAGTATGTTTTGTAATTCTATGAGATTGTGAGGCTTTTGGGTGTAATTGGGTTAAGGGTTTGAGAGAAGTTCTATTTGTTCTTGTACCTTTCAGTTTATTAGTGAATTTTGCTCTTTTTAGCTCGTGAAGTAGGCTTAAATCGAACCACTAGCCTTGTGCAAAACCGAACTGAAACCGAAAACCGAACCAAAATTTTGACATTTCGGTCCATTTGGTTCGGTTTTTTCGGTTTTCGGTTCGGTTCTGTACAGTACTTCGGTTCAATCGATTTCGGTTCGGTTCTTGAAGGGCAAAAACTGAAAGAACCGAACCGACCGAACTTATTAAAACGACGTCGTTTT
>CANXYI010249007.1:0-11629 GCA_948208565.1 Hura crepitans | reverse complement strand
AACATACCTAGATACTATATCATTATTTCATCCTATTTTCATACAAATTAAGACACCTTTAGTACTCATTTTCATTATGACTTTTACACTCCATTTGCATGTCAATTCCACATATAACATGCCATATGTAGAATTACACATGCCATACCCCATTTTCCATACCATTCAGCCTAAACATGCACCCATACCTACACATGCATTTCTTTTTAAGTGATTATGTAAAACTTATTATTTCAATGCCACTAGCTACCTTATAACATCAATTCACTTAATTACCATACATATACGTACTTTCATGCATTTCCATACAAGGTTCACACACAAAATTCAAGATACCTAGGGTGTGAGAACACCCTTTGCTCCACCACTTTTGTGCTTGTCTCTTTAGGTTTCCTTACTTACATGTGCCACTCATAAACATGCACAATTTTCACCTTAGAAAAATTCCCAAAAATAATCTAGAGCTCCAAATGAAAATCTAAAACTATAGGAATTCTTAGAATACTCTAATCTACCTATATAAAAAAATGGGATTAGAACACTTACACACAATTTGGTCACTATTCACCCAAGCGGTGAATCTCCCAAATTGAGCTCTTTTCCTTAATTTTCTTGGTGGAATTGACACTTATGAATGATGGAGGTTTATGTACCTATAATTTTTGTGAAGTTTAGAGGAGAGAGGAGAGAGAAATTAAAGATTTGGTGGGGTAACCATGGTGGTGGCATCGGCTTTGTGAGGTTATCTAAGGTTGAAAATGACTTTGGCACATGTGAGGAGGTTCACATGTGTAACCCCTTAAGTATGAAGGCTTAGTGGCATAAAATTAGGACACATGGCCATCTAATGGCTAAAATTCATTTTATGTCACTTTTAGCTTCAAAAATTCACATAAAATTCTCTGGGCCTCTAAAAATTCTCATTTCAATTTTAAAAATCCTCGATTAGTGTAACCAGGGTTTATGTAAAATTTCAAGTCAAAATTCAATACTTGAATTTTTAGCACTATTCATCCGCTAGAATAAAATATTCAGAAAAAATATCTATTGACTTTAGAAAATTATAATTCCTCCTTCATCATGCTCAGTGGAAATTTTAAGGTCCTAGGTATGGTATTTTTAGGTGAGTCCCGGCAGATCCCAAAGCTGTTCCAGCACAACCTCATTTTATCTCCTTATACAGTAATTCTTGACTCGAAATAATTTATTGATTTCGCTAAATTTTTTAATTCATTTATTTTCCCTATTTTTAGGCCCATCAAAGTTTTATGAATAATATGCCAGTCATTGGACTCGTAATGATGGCTCGTACCGTGGGGAACATCATTCAGGCCTAGAAGGTACTATTCATAAGATCTTGACTATGGGCATTACATATATATATGTACACACACACACACACACTCTCAAGCTAACATGATAAAATATATAAAAACCAAAATTAATAAGAGAAATAAATTAATTATAACAAAATAAGTAAGTTTAAGTGAATAATAGGTATTTATAAATAATTATAAGTGACTAATTGATTATGCAAAGGTGTAAGGAAGAACATATAATACAAGGGGATAAGAAAAATGAGGAATTAAAGGAGTTAATTAGATAGAAATAGAATTGAATTCATCATACATACATAACTAAAGAATTACAATTTAAGTAAAAGATAAGTGAAAATAAGAGATATGGGACATAGAGGATTTAAATATAATTTTGCCAAATTATGTTAAATATGTATAGAGATATAATATATTCTTAAGTGTCATTACAATTTAATTGATTAGGATTTAATTAAATAGAGATGATCACAAGTTATAATTAACTTACGTTAATTATTTTAAAAGAGGTGAGTATAACTAATTAAAATGAGAATGGTAGAATATATTTTTAACACCTAAGAAAGAGAAAAATACAATGACCAAAATAAAAAAAAGTAATTTGAATTTGAATCCAAAAAAAGGTATATGAACAATCTTTTAACAAGGAATTAAACTAAATAAATTTTATGAGAGAGAAAGGATAAATGGCTTAATAAGATAAAGTATATAGAGATATATAATTATTATAAATTCTAATTCCTAATTAATGACAACAAAACATAGAAACATTGATTATATTCTAGATAATTAAAGACTATAAAATAAATATTTATTTATTTAAGCATAAAAGATAAAGGAACATTTATAAAAATAAGTAATTAAGGAATTAAACACATTAAGGATACATTAAGAGTTTATATTGAAATGGTAAGTATTCGATAAAAAACATTAATCCTATGAAGGATAATAAATTAGAAATAAAGGTTAGTCGAAGGATTCTCCTACTCAAGAAGGATGAATGATGAGACATAATGACAAAGGACATTGCGAATAATAAGAATATGTTAGGAAATTGTTATAAGAAGGATATTTATCATGAACTTGAAAGAATATACCATGAGTATAAATATAAGATATGAAATGTTATGATGATGAAATAATATGTTGGGATTAAACTAAATGGATTAGAAATGCTTGGAAAGTAATGAAAATGAGACAGATACTAACCCATATGATTTAGACAACCTACTGGATAGGTTAACTAGTTAACTCGAGAGTTAGCAGCTACTAAGGGTTTTGATCTATGAGGATCATTGCCTTATTTTATTACAAGTGCAACCACTGAGGTTTTGATGAGAGCCCTGCAAACTTTTGGATATTAGGAGGTCTACTAAGGCTGATCCCTGCTACCTCATTTCTTTAGGGTATTGGGAGGTCTTTTGGGGCTAATCCTTAATCCTTATAATCCCCTTTTTTTTGGGTATTGGGAGGTCTTTTAAGGCTAATCCTTGTTATACCATTTGTTAGGAGGTACATCTAGGATGATCCTTACCATTCATTATTAGAAGGTTCTATGGAACTAATCCCTACTATTAGATGGATGATATGTATAAATGCTGAGGTCCATGATATGGGCCATTATATGAGATAGATCTCGATATCTAGTGTTGATCATATGTTTTCCAAATATAGGCTAAATAAAGAAGAATGATGAGTTTAAAAATGATTAATATACCATTAAAGATATTATAATATAGGAATTTGGGAAAAAGGAAAATAAAGAAAGGGAAATAAGAGTAATTAGTGAAAGAGATAAGTTGAAATAATAGATAAAATGAACTATTTATATGGTTACAAACATTGTTATTAGTACATTAATACTTTTCATCATATATGTTATACATATCAAGAAAAAACATATGTCTTAAGTTTATTAGGAAATGTATCTATAAATGAACTTAATTATAGATACACATAATTTAGAATGACAAAAATAATAAGTCAAATATAGTGAAAGGTTAAATAAATAGAAATCATGAGAATGTATTAAGGAAAAATACAAGCATATTCTTAAAGATACTATAAAACATGACATAAGGAAATTATGTTAAACTGTTGTTAGACATATAGTTAGGAATGAGCATATGAGCTGAAAACACTCGATCACTACCCAATAGAAAGATAAGTTGGGATGAGACAACAAAGTTATGAATAGAACGAATATGTAAATGTTATAAGTAATAGAAGATGATGGAATAAAGACATGATTAGAGCATGTTTATACTAATGGTTATTATCTATTGTAATTAAATGATTTAATTTCCATAGTATTAGAATACACCACTGAGTAATTATGCTTAGTGCATTGGCTTTCTTGCTAATGAGTAGGCTATCAAGTAAGGCGACTGAAATGGCAGATTGAGTCCCAACATCAACTAAAGCAGCCAAGTTAAAGCCATAGGTAAGACAAGTCCATTACGAGCATTATTTGCATGCTGAATGTGTAATGATTCTTATTTTTCTTGGGATTTTATATATATGATAGTGTAGTAAGGCTAGCAGATATATATTACTAGATGTAAATAGATGGACATAAGCCTTTATTGTACTAAGTCTAGTCGGGTCTAAAATTAACCAATATATTAATTGATCATTAAGTATAATTACATTTCTTATCGATTTAAATGAGTTACATGATAGAGTAGGATTAGAATGGGTGACCTTCTAGAAAGTGGCATCTCTTACTCAAACCAGAAATAGATTAGGCAAAAAGTGTTACGGTGTATTTTTGAGACATATCTAAACAAAAAGAGATAAGAGTTCCTAGATTTGAAGCAAGGGCAAAGGTCAGTGTTTGAGTGTGAGAAGGACTTCGCCTATTTGAGTAGATATGTAAAGGAGATAGTTCTTAGCGAGGATGAACACTATAAGTGGTTCGAAAAAGGGCCTTTATATGGAACTGAGGATGAAAATAACTACCTTTATGATTCAAAAGTTTTCCTCTCTAGTGTCAGTAGCTTATGCCTTGGAAGAGATGGTGAAAGAAAGAAAAGAGACCTTTCAAAAGAAGAGGCCCTTTATAGTAGGGCAAGTAAGTTTAGATCTCGATATAGGCAAGAAGTAGAAGTACACCTAAGCCCCATATTAGTCTTAAAGGTAGAGCCAGACTTAAAGGTCAGGTCAAGGATCTTAATCAAGGCCTCAACGACTATAGTAGGCTATAAGTGCCTTAGCATCTATAGCTAGGAGCACACTTCTAATATATAGGACTTGTAGTAGGAAACATTAGGAAGCTTGCTGGTAGACTAGGCAAGGAGAGTGCTTTATTTATAGATCTAAAGATTAATATCAAAAAGATTACCCTAAGTAGTAGGCAGATACTAAAAAGTTTTAGGCCTCTTCTCCAGTACCTAGCTGAGGTCCAAAGGTAAGTAAGAATGATAAAGTTGGTATAAGTCAAAGAATGAGATTAAAGGCTTAAATATCAATATGCCATCTAACCTTGAAAAGAAGCTAAGGTGCCCGATGTTATAGCTGGTACCTTCTCTCTAATTGATTCATCTATTTTAGCATTGATAGACCCATGATCTATTTACTCTTATATTTGCACCACACAACCATGAGATAAAGTTCTAGAACTTGAACCTATAGACATAGATATATTGGTTAGTAACTTAATTGGGAAAAATGTGGTAGTGAACATAATATACAAAGACTGTCCTCTAGTAGTTCAAGATAATGCTTTTCCAATAGACCTTATTGATCTTCCATTTAATGAATTCGATGTCATTTTGGGTATGGATTAGCTGTCTGAACACTAGTAATGGTTGACTATGAACAAAAGAGACTCACACTTAAGACATCTAATGAAAATGAGGTGACAGTAGTTGATGCATGGAATTCCTTGCGTAATATCATTTTGATCATAGTAGCGAGGCAATTAATTTGAAAGGGCTCTAAAGCTTACAAAGCCCATGTGGTTGATATGAATAAAATAGAACTGAGCCTTAGAAAGGTATCAGTGCTGTCAAAATTTCTAGATGTGTTCCTAGATAAACTACTAAGACTATAACAAAAATGAGAGCTAATTTTGAAATTAAAGTGTATCCTAATAACACCATAATGTCTATTACTCCATATCGGATAACACCTATAGAATTGAAAGAGTTAAAGGTACATTTATAGGACTTGCTAGATAAAGGCTTTATTAGGCTGAGTATTTCACTGTGGGTAGCACTAGTACTATTTGTGAAAATGAATAAGGAGTTACTTCAACTCTATATCGATTATAGACAATTGAATAAAGTCACATAAAAAATAAGTACCTATTGTCAAGAATTAATGACCTTTTTGACCAGCTAAGAGGTGTTAGTGTGTTCTCTAAAATTAACTTGAGACTAGGGTATCATCAATTGAGGATTAAGGAATATGGTATTTAAAAAACTACCTTTTGTATTAGATATATGCACTATGAGTTCCCAGTGATGCCATTTGGGCTCACTAATGCCCCTACAACCTTTTTAGACTTTATGAACAAGATCTTTAAACCATACTTAGACTAGTTTGTTGTAGCTTTTATTAATGACATTTTGGTATATTTCAAGAATAAGGAGGAGCATGAGCAGCATTTAAGGATCAAGTTATAAATCTTAAGGGAAAAGTAGTTATATGCTAAACCAAGTAAATGTGAGTTCTAGCAAAATGAAGTAGCCTTTTTAGGACACATAGCAACAATAAAGGGTATTAGGGTCGACCTAAGTAAAGTCAAGGCAGTGTTAGAGTGGAACCATCCTAGGAATGTGACTGAAATACAAAGCTTCCTAGAATTTATTGGTTACTACAAGAGATTTATAAAAGACTTCTCTATGATTATAGCTCCGATGAGTCAACTATTGTGAAAAGATGTAAAATTTGTATAGGATGATAAATGCCAAATATGGAATTCATTGAATGGAAGCTTAATAAGGTCTGTTGGGAATGAAATCCTCTAAACTACTAGAGGATAGTCTTTATATATTCTTTTCACTACCACATGTTACCTAATTAGGTTACTAACCAGGATATCTATGTCAATAGGCTTAGGTTTCCAACCATTATCTCATGCTTGTGTGGTGCAAATGTAAGAGTGAGTAGATCTTGGGTTTATCAATGCTAAAAAAATAAATCAAATAAAGAAAAGGTACTAGCAATAACATCAGGCACCTCAGCTTCTTTTCATGCTCGATGGTGTACTAGAGTGTTGGTACTCGAGCCTCTGATCTCATTCTCTAACTTATTCTAGCTTTATCATTCTTACTTTCCTTCGGGCCTTAGCTAGGTGCTAGAGAAGAGGCCTAAAACTGGGCAGTATCTTCCTACTTCTTAGGGCAGTACCTTTAATAGTGATCTCTAGATTAATAAAAAAGCACTCTCCTTGCCTAGTCTACCAGTAAGCTCCCCAATATCTCCTACTGTAAGTCCCATTTACTGAAGGTGTGCTCTTAGCTGTAGATACTGGGGCACTAGTAGCCTATTGTGGTGGTCGAGGCCTAGATTGAGATCTTTAACCTCACCTCTAAGTTTAGCTCTACCTTTAGGACTAATATAGTGTCTAGATACACTTTTGCTTCTCACTTACATTAGGTGTTGAATTGACTTGCCCTGCTGGAAAGGGCCTATTCTTTTAAAAGCTTTCTCTTTTTTCTTTCACTATTTCTTCCATGGCATAAACTACTAACACTAGAGAGGAACACTCTCAAATCTTAGAGGTCATTATTTGCATCCTCAATTTCATATTGAGGCCCTTTTTAAATCACTTACAACATTCCTCTTTAGTAGGAACAATCTCTTCTCCATTTCTACTCAAACGGGTGAAGTCTTTCTTATACTAAGACGCTAACCTCTACCCTTGCCTCAGATCTAGGAACTCATGCCTTTTCTTGTTTAGATATGTCTCAAAAATATACCTTTCTTAAACTTTTAAAGGAAAAAGTCACAAGTGATATCTATTGTAGCCTTTTTTATTTAGGTAGTGTCCCATCAATGGAATGCTTCTTTCTATAGTAGAGAGGTGGCACATATTAGGTTTTCCTCTAGTGTGCTTTGTAACTACTACAAGATTCTGATAGTACACTCTAGCTAACATTCTACCCTAGCGGCATCGTCCTCTATAGTTCTTTCAAAATCCAACGCCTTCATTTTTTTCACTCTCTAGTGATAAGTCTTCTATATTGCTATAAGTGGTGGAGGCTGTACTGGGGCTAGTAGAGGTGGTGGTGGAGTATCTATATTAGCAGTATGTCTCAGCAAGTCCACAATCTATTACAGCAACATCAATAAGGCTTGTATCTATGCCAGGTGTGCTGTATCACTTAGCACCGGGCTAGCAGAGTTCACTAGCTCAAGAATCATTGTTGGTGTATGATTGGCCACCTCTTTTCCTTAATTTGGTGGGGTATGCTCATTTATCTTGATCCACCACTAAAGAACATATAATCAACCTCAAACAGTGTAGCTTTATAAGTCATAAAACCCTAGATAGTGGCACTCATGTATATGCCTAGGATCACTTAAACCTACTTTGATACAACTTAACCTCCTATTCAATCCTTTAACTAGACTAGATAGGAGATGCTGCCTTCCTAGAAGTCACCCATCTTTATTCTACCCTCACCTGGTCTTCATTTAACTATTACAAACTTGACACCCAATTACTTTTTATGTGCTATTTTAATTTAATTTAATTTAGTCTTATCTCCTTGTTACTATATTTAACAATATTGGCAAATTTATAAGACATTTTTTGGCAGAATATTTTTATAAAAATTTCAGTAGCATAATGGCTACCCAAATGAAAAACCAAAAATTTTAATTTGTGGAAAATACTTTTATAATTAATCACAATCATTCTCTATTCTATACCCTTCTCGTCCTCTAATAGTATCAGTCAATAGTGCCACACAACCATCACATAGTCATTATAGTTATCAGAACTCATTTAGCAACACAAATATCACAAACATCATACATCATCAATTTTATAATTTATAGACTAGTGTATCTCATGAACTAACGTATAATAGTGTTACATAACCTATAATGCCTGTAATTTTTTAATAATTTAATTAGGGCCCTAAACAGTGAATAGTACTTTTGGGAACCTAAAGTTAGCTGAGGCCATAGGATGATAGAAATGATTAAAACATAAATATAGGTAAAATTTGGGATCAAATTAAAGTTATTTAGGGGGTTAAAATAGACTGTGAAGTTTGCTTATTAGTGTCTCGAGAATAGTGACCTAGTTGAAGATGAATCAAAAATATTTTAAAAAGTGCTTAAAAAATTCTAAAAATAGCACAAATTAATGGTAAAAAATTCTAACTAAGCTATTGGAACTAGTTTTGGAATTTTTTGAGATTAGGAAGTAATTAAATAGAATTAAATTATGAAGCATTTACCCAAAAAAATAATTTTTATCAGAGAAAAATTTTGATTTTTTGGGGATAATTAAAATACTAATTTTAATTATTTTTAGACCTATTAGCTAAATTTTTGGAGTATTAGAGCATAAAATATGAAATTTTAGAGATGAATTAGCACAGATTAAATCCTATCCATCCATTTTACACTTGGCACTATCCTAGCCATTCTTCCCATAAATAAAGGTGGACTCTAGAACTTTTGACCAGCATTTCTAGGCCTCTTTTCTCCCTAAACATCTGACACCATCTTCCTTGGAACCCTAGATTTCTTCTTCATCTCACCCATTAAAACTCTACCAAATTAATAACTTAATATATCAAAATTTCCTCTATGCCCCCCTCTTTGTAATTCTAATTGCAATTCACTTTTTGGAGGCTTAGAAAGAGAGAAATTCAAGAGTGGTGAATAGTGATCAAGGTGAGCAAAAATGGTTATTTTTAATTTCTAATATTTTTTAAGGTGGGGTTTAAGATAATAAGGTGTTTATGGGTTTATATTTCAATTAGGTTATATATAGAATTTTAGAATTTTTTAAAGGTGACATATGTGTATATTTATAGGTAGAGAAGGAGGAAAGGTGGAGAAAAGGGAAGGACAAGATTGAATGGTTACTTGAGGTCAATTTGGTTAGCTAAGTAAGTGAATTTTGTGATTCTTGCATTTAATTCATTAATTTGCATAAATTGTGTTATGCATATGTGTATGGAACTGTATGTTTCCATGGTGTGGCATGTGATTTGCATTAGATATGATTAGAAATGGTATGTACACATTATTTTGAGCCTAAATGGTGTGAAAAATATGAAAGAAATGTGTGGCATGGTGAAGTACCAAGTGTGGCCGAAATTTACATATAAAAAATTTCATAGAATTTAAATGGTAATAAATAGATAAATATGTATGTTTGGGCTAATTAAATTAGTATAAAAAATTTGAATGTTTGTATGGGAAATATGATTTTTGCATGGAATATGATAGGTTGGCCGAATGGGTCATGATGGTGTAATAAATACCTAACATTAATATATAACATATATATAAGTAAAATGTTAACTAAAGGAAATAAATTTATGTAATTAACATAATTTAAGACACAATCTTTAACTTGGTGGATTAGAGGAATTATGGACATTCAAGACTTGAAATAAATACAAGATATAGAATAAAGAGAACTCAATATAAAAAGGGAAAAGAGGGAGATTTGGAGTGAGTGATAAATATGAGACATTGAAAATGAATAAATAGAGAGATAAGAAAATAATAATTTGATACTTGGAATTTTAACTAGATGAAAACTTAATACATTAACTAGAAGAGTAAGGACTTGATGAACATGAATTAAGGCCTATATTAGTTAGATGCCTATTAGATAGGTTGACCGATCAATTAGGGAGTAGCAGCTACTAGGACACTTTGATGTCACGAGAGGTCGAGCCACAAGGATGACCATGGGATAATACTAATATATGGATTATATTGTATCGGTACAGCCACCTTAAGGTCCAAGAAGGGCCACTGCACAGCTTATGAGATTTGATTATAGGTGCAGCTACCCTAAGGTCTATGATAGGCCATTCACACTTAAGGACTTGATATGATGAAGTGTAACCATCAAGGTCTTAAATGTAGACCCCTGCACAACTTATAAAATGGAGTACAACCATCAAGGTTCAACATGTGAACCCCACACAATCTTGATGACTATGATGAGATACGATATGATAGAGTGCGGTCGTCTAGGTCTAAAATAAGGGCCCCCGCGCATGTTGAGATCTTGTTATCCACTGTTAAAAGGATAATCTTTTAGATATGGGCCAATAACTATATAATGAATATGACTGGCTTAAATGAGATATAGATGTCAAGATAACCTAAATAAAAGGAACACTAAATATATTTAAATGTTAGTATAATGATACTGCATGTGACGATTATTTATGATGCATACTGAGTGTGGACATGTTGGCATGTTGCATGATGCTTAAGTTAAACATTATTATGACACCTCACCTATGAAATGGCATAATGTATGACATGATATATGACATGAAGCATGTTGTATGATGTTAAATATATGAATTAATAATTTCACTTACTAAGCATATCAAATTTTTGATGCGTAGGTAGTAGATAGATCATGTGATTCAGCCTCAACAAGGAAGCAGCATAGCAAACAACTCTATATATTCTATTTCTTGGTTCTGTATCCTATAACTTTTAGATACTCTCTTGTGTAGGAGATAGATAGTGATGTAAGAATGACAATAAAGATGTATGTCAGAAACTGATAATATAAAATATGTCTTTTGAATTATATATGGGTATTATTGATATTGATGAGGTATTAGTGGATTATGAGGATCTTACAAGCTGAGTTGTGAATGTGTTTGATATAAAAGCATTCATTTGACAAGTTGAAATTTTTGGATTTTTGCTCGAAAAGCCATTATGTTAGCAGATTTGTAATAAAATTTCTTTAAGGTGCTTTGAGAGTTGTAACAATAGTGATTTATCTAATGCACCTAAGAGTCTATATGGCATCTAAACTAATGTAATAGACTTAAACTATGCTAAATCAAAGCTAAAGAACCTTTATTAAATAATGCTAGATATGAAGTTAAGTGAGTATAGGGAGAGAGAAATATCAAGATAAGTGACCTACTGGAAAGTGACATCTTTTGTTCGGTTCGAAAGTAGATCAGGTAGAAGGTGTTACATTTGATGGTATCAGAGTAGGTTTAGGCATTCCTAGGTCTAGAGTCTTACATGAGTGTATTAGGATTGATTTTGGTTCTGTACTGCTATGCTGCTTGAGGCTAATAATTGTCTTTCTTGTAATTAGACAAGATAAG
>CANXYI010248991.1:0-10373 GCA_948208565.1 Hura crepitans | reverse complement strand
TATATATATATATATATATATATATATAAATATATATTATGTGCACATATATTTAATTTGATATCTATATAATTTATAATTTGTTAATCACCAAAATGCCCAAATTAGTAAGTTCCTTTAGAAATCAAATTAAATAACATGCCAATTGTAACACCCTAAAATCTCAGTATTTGTGAATAGTATTTTTCAGGATGTGAATAGTGTTATCCAAGATTTGAGTAACATTAATGCTATATAATAAGAGTATAACCTTATGTTTTTATATATTAACCTGTAGACAGGTTAATACATAATTTGGAAATTTTTTCATGAAGACCCTTGATACATAACATTAAACTACTGGTGGGTTAATATATAAAAGTTCATCATCAGATAATTTTGTATATTAACCCACTGAAGGGTTAATGTTGAAAGTCTGACTTCACAGTTTGACGAATTAATCCACTAGCGGGTTAATGGCAATTACTGAATGATGTGAAAATCGAGTAAAAATGAAAGTAGCAATTTTAAGCGGATTTTCTAGATTTTTTAATACAGATTTTTTCGGAGCATTTAAGGAATGATATGTATGATTATTTAAGACCACAATGAGTAATAATTGATGCTGAAATGGAAGAATGGATGAACAGGAATAAAGATAAGATTAAAGCAAGAAAATAAAGGATGTTTGCTTGGGCTTCAATGTGTATCCCTAGATCTCTTTTTAAAATATAGTTCTGGTTATTGATTGATGGTATATAAACTCATTTCCAAAAGCTAGACCCCATTTTCCAACAGCCATTCTCCTTTTCTTTTTCTTCTTTCTCTCGTGAAAGGCAAAGACACCATTTTTAAGGCTTCTAAGCTTTTCTTTTCCAAATTTTCTCCAAATCTCATATCAAATCAATCCTTTATGATATAATTCAGATTTTACATGATCTAAACATCAGATTTAAAGGCTTAATTGAAGGAAATTGGGAGAAATTTGGATGGGTTATGCATGGGTGAATAGTAACCCAAATTCAGGTAAGTATTGATTTTTGAGTTTAATATTTTTTAGGAGTAATTTGAGGTTTGAAAAGAAGATATATTAAGTTGGATTTTAATTTGGATGCATGTTTGAATTTCTATGAATTTTTGAACATTATGAATGAATAGTGACCAAGTGTGAAAAAAAGGGGTTTATTTTTAAGTTTTGATATTTTTCTAAGATGTAATGAGATGTTAGTAAGAGATTTATCAAGTCAATTTGAGAATTAAATGTCTATTTCAATTATTATGAATTTTTGGAGGTAATGGATGAATAGTAACTATTTGTTGCATGAGTAGTTATTTTTGGGATTTTATAATTTTTAAGAATGCCATTTGATGTCAAATGAAGTTTCCTAAGGTAAATTTTAAGTTTTGAAATGCATGGATTTTAATTGGAATTTTTTCATGCTTTTGAGGTGTATTTTATGGAGGAAAGAGAAAGGATAAAGAGAGAAAGGAAATAGAAGGCATATAGAAGCTTGAAGAAGTGCTTTGAGCATATTTGATATGTGTATCCACTAATCTTATGTTTTAAAGATTTATTCTAGCCATTAAAGTGTGTGTATGTGTATGTATTTGAGACTTTTTTGTATGTGAATGGCTTAATTATGACACTTAATTGTGATATGATGTGGTAACCATGCTAACTATATGTGTAGATCATTGAACTAGTGGAATGCTGGTGTAGACTATGTGGCGGCCGAATGTCAAACTAAATATGCCATGAAGTGGATATATGTGTGTATGGCCTAATATGGGTTTTATGAGCCATGTGATAATGTGTGCATGTAATAAATGCAAGTGTGTGTTTTGGAGAAATTGACTCAATATTTGTGATATTGAGTGATAATTATAAGGAATGGTGTATATGAATGATGAAATCGAAATAAGAAAGCTTATATAAGTGGTCAAAATATATAATATATGAAGTTCAAGTGTGATTATGTGTGCTAATGGTGAAATGAGTATGCATGTTGATTTTATGGTTATTAAGATGAGTTATAAGTTAATGATGTTTTGTATGATGAAGATGAATTAATTATGCTTATGGAATAACTATGTCTGAATGGATCATGGTATGTAGAATGAGGGTGTAAGATGACATGTACGCTAGATTATGGAGTAACTATGTGTATGTTCACTAAAATGAATTAAGTGTGCTAAAATAAGGTTATGTGGTTAAAAGTTAGATGCATGCTAAACAATAGCTAAATAATCTATTGATTTTGTTGATAATGAATAAAGATGAACATCTTTAACAATGTCCATTTAAGATGAGATGGTATGCATAAGTATGAAATGATTAAGTGGTGATGTACGATATATAATTGAGCATGTAATACGAGAATATGGTAGTGTGAGATTTATGACATGTGCACTAGCCAAATGCTTAATAAAATAAGTAAATATTGTTTTATGCAATATTCTAGATATGTATGAATTAAAGAATGAAATTATGTTAAAGTAGGTATTGAGAGCCTAATTATTCATGTTATGTCACATGATGAAAGAAGTAATTTCTTAATGCATTATCATGATGTGGCCGAATGGCCTAACTAGTGTGCATGAGGTATGGTTATGATGAATATGGCTTGCATGAATATATGGTTTATGAAATGATGGACTATGAGAGTCATAAAAGCACGTGTAAGACCTTATGGTTTAAATAGAATTATGTGAGTATAATTTCATGTCTATGTAATGATGATGGTGTATTATAAAGCATGTGACATGATGTGAATTATTGATCCTACAAAGTATGTGAGTCCAACCTTACGAGGTTGCTCTTGATGTTAAGGTATGTATCCTATTATTGCTTTAGTGATCAACATTTTAGTGCCATAAAGGATACGTATGTGTTATGTATGATGACTACGATGAGAAAATATAAGTATGTGTGGTGCTTATGTAATGTTAATGCCATTAATTTCATGCATTAAGTATGCTATGGTGTTGAGGCAATGCCAAAGTATAAGTGCTAACTAGTATATGATATATGGTGATTATGATGTAAGTATCCATATGTAACTTTTGTCATGAGCGTACATTATGATGCCATGCATAAACTACAATGCATTATGCCTAATATGAGATAATAAAGTAGAAATGAGACAAGTATGATATTCATATGAGTAATGCATGGCTATGGTCGAATGGCCTATCAATATGAGTTATGGTGCTTTAAGCATATATCAATCATGTATGAGTTCATGATATGAGCATGATAGTATGAAAAATTGCATATATAGTGTTGTGTCTTGAATGTGGCCGAAACGATTAATGCTATGTATTGAGCTTATAATTGTATTGAATTAACATCTATGAGATATATGAGATAATGATAATGCCAATTATGATGAATATTGAGATATGTATATGATAAACAAAGTGATTATGGATATAATCGGCATATAGCCACATAAAGCATGAAAGATGCTTAATTGAGAACAATTGACTTAAAAATAACGTATTTTCCCAAGTTTATGTGTTGACCATATAACGAGCAAAAATTACTTTAAATTATTTAAGAAGGTGAAACATAAAAAAACAAGGTGATTGGCCCATACGATTAGACAACCTAGATTGGATAGGTTGACCAGTTAACTAGAGAGTTATAGCAGTCGTTAGGGTATCCTTGGGTACTATATTTTGCCTCTAGACAATATTTGGCCTTCGGGCAACCAAATTTGGCCTTCGGGCAACCACATTTGGCCTCTGAGTAATATTTGGCCTTCGGGCACCATTTGTCCCATTATCTAGTTTTAGTTTGTTTTCTTCTATATATGGGTATAACTAAACAATTGATATAATGAAATTTGATAACAATGATGCTTAAATGAATAAAATGAGACCTATTGACTTTAATATTGATTATTATGCTTTTGGCTATAGTGATGCTTATTAATTATGATACCAGCATGTATATCTGTCTATGGCTATATTATGTGATTTATGTTCTTATTTATGATATAACTATCATACACACACACACATGTGTGTGTTTTTATATATATACACTTTATGCTGGGTACTCATCTTTTAAATGTATCACATAATGTAAAAAGGATAAAATAGATAAAGCAAATGAAATTATATATATTTTATGCTTGAGATAGTTATGAATGGGTTATGCAGGTAAGGATATTAATATGCTTAATCACTTGTGATACCTTAATGTCATGCATACTAAAATTATGAGAACCCATCATAAAATTGTTTAGATAGGTTTTTGCATGTGAGATAAACTTTACAGATAAATAAAAGAAATTTATACCTATGTCTTTGATGCTAGAGAGTAAGTGTAGAATGGTTACAAGTATAACTTATATGATCAGGCTATGATTTGTAAGCATGATAATTATCTGGTTATGTATATATGTTGAAAGGCATAATAGTTGTAATGGTAATGGAATAACATGACAACATTATGCATGAGAGTATCTATCACAAGTTGTTTTGTATGATTGCCTTTTTGCTTGTTATGCAATGTATTGTAACAAATATATGATTCATGATTGATTACTATAACTTAATGTGTGCTAAATGAGAATATATGCTTGAACATATGATTATTGGATACACCACTAAGCTACAAAGCTTAGCGCATCATTTGTTTGTGATGCATAGGTTTTTAGATAGCTCTAAAGGAAGAACCCCAGGCTATAGAGTTCTTGGGATTATTCACATATGATTTTGTTTATACAGTTTTGTATGCTATATGCAGAAAGAATAGAAAGGATTGTATGAGCACTTATATGTATACCGATGTATGGATTATGAGCCTGTAATGTATCAAAAGTATTATGTGAAGTTATTATATGCATATATATGAGGATGTAATATTGTTGATCATGGATATGTAATATTTAGTGAGTTAGTGTATCTACAGATTTGATATGTTTATGAGATGGATACTGATCTTTATGTATATATGTGATTGAGTTGATGTTGAGTTCAAATAGTCAGATGACCAAGATACCGATGAATTGTGTTTTGATATTTTGGAAGTGTTATTTTATACATGTTACTATTTATGATAATGTCCCGGTATAACTGTTATGCAGCCAGATTTTGATACGAATGTTCCAAATAGTAAACCTTAGATGAGGTTTTTGGTTAGGACTGATTTAGATAAGGGTGTAAGATAAGTTATACTTGGAAAATGGTTTCAAGCCATATGAATCAGAAGTAATATGTTTATATAAAGTGATTTGTATTTTGGTTGTGTGTCACTCCTTATTTGAGTTCGACGATTGGATCGAGTGAAGGGTGTCACACCAATTACTTATGATTATGTGATGCTAATGACTTATATTTTTTGCTTTGTCATGAGTAATTAAAGTTCATTAATTATAAAATACTTAAGGATTACCCAAAGGTTGATAAGTCATTTTATAATTATAAACTGAATGTGGTTGATTAGTATGTTTGGTTAGATATATTGGTATATCCAAAAATAGCTAATATGTCTAATTTAAGTAAATATGATTGATTATGTAAATTAGTTTTATATCAATTATAATTTATAGTTGTATATTGTAGTATCACCTAAAAAATAACTTCAATATACTTTGATGATTATATGTAAGTGTTTGAATCTGTATTATGCATCTATACTCTTATGAAAAGAATTATATATGAGCATCTCATGTAGTTTAAGCTAATTTTATTATTATTTCATAAGCTAGTCTATTTTAAAATTTAATGAACTTAAGTTCTCATAATAGAGTGAAAAAATAAAGCATCCTTTTAAGTGTTATGGATCTTGATTTAACACTCATCATTGATAAATCAATTACTATTATTGAAACTAGCACTACCGATAAAAAGACTTTCATCTAAAGTTTGGGAAAGATAAAGTAGACTAAGCATAATGTTTTTGTGAAAGAAAGTAAAGAACAACATTGGGTCAATATTTCTATAACTAATGCTACTAAGGAATACTTAAAAATAGTAGAACATCATTCATTTTTTACTTATTGGCAAGTCATTTGCTAGAATGTTAAGATATTTTAACCAAAATTGAGTTTGATAGTTTTTATTCATTGTATGAGATGTGATTAAGATGTCAAATAAAGTAGCAAGAATAAAGATCCATGGGAATGGCAATTAATGTGTGTTTCTTAATTGATGTTTATGTAAACTTCTTATCTTTTGAATATCCATTCTAAATCAACTAAGATATCACGAATGATGTATGAGATGAGATTAATTATATTTATTCAAGAGAAAAGAAACTTAAGGTCTAAGAAACTCATAAAATAAATCTCAATAAACTATTTAATAAACTATTTAGAGCTATATATAAATCAAGTAAGAGTAATAAAAGTACTAGTAAGTTATATGCTTAAATCTATTAGAAATGGCATAAAACATATATGTGTCGTTTAAGTAGAAAATCTAGCACTATTAAAGAATTGTCTCCAAATGTAAAAAAAAATTGGTTTGAAATGAAAAATAAACCTAATGCTTTTGTAAGCTTTGAATAAAAAATTTGTATAAATTCCTTATAATGCAAATGGATTTATTCTGATTGTACTGCTTATATTTTAAACAAGGTGTAGGGACTTTTTTGACCTTACATCTTAATATTGGTATATAATATAATTTAAAGAATGAATGTTTAGCTTACTTGTGGTATAAATAATAGGTTTGCATATTTAAAGAAATAATGTAAAGATTGGTAAATAATGATATCTTTATTAGTTCAAATTTTACTAATCCTAAAATATGTGTGGATTTTATTAAAGAAAATAAGGAAAACAACACAATTAAAAATGTAGCCATAAGAAAATTATAGCCCTTTGAGATTGTGCATACTAATGTATGTGGTTCATTGATAGAGAAAAATATTTGTCATCTTTATTAATGGTTTTTCATATTATAGATTATTAGTTGCATAAAGGATCTCGATAAACATATACTCTAAAAGTGTTTTTAAGTGAAATTGCTAGGCAATTGTATAAGAAAGTGAAAATCATTAAGTTTGATAAAGATGGTGAATTTATGAAAATATTATGAAAGTCAATGTCTTAGTCTATTTACCAAATTTCTTGAAAAACATCTTGATTATGATTATTATACACTATTAGAGACATTGCAATATATTATAATTGTACAATGGTGTAATGGTATCTTAATGGACATGGTTAGAAGTATGTTAAATAATTAATCTTTACCCTTATTCTGTGAATGCATACTTTTAAATTTGCCTATAAATAATAAATAGGTTTCTTATTAAGGTAGTTTTGAAGATTTCCTTTAAATTATATATATGAAGGAAACTCAATTTATGAAATTTAATTGTTTTTAATTGTCTGATGGAAGTAAGAGTAATTCACATTAAGGAATTGTGCTTAAGAAATATCACTAGAATTATCATTAGTCATTTAGAAAGTCAAAAGGGTATAGATTTTATTGTTTTAACCACAACATAATAATTTTGAAATTGGAAATGTTAAGTTCATTAAGAATGGAAAAATTAGGGGAAGTAGGAATCGCAAAGGTGGAAAATTGATGAAGTTAAAGTTAGCACATTTGTCTATAACTTCCATTATTGTTGTTTTTATAAATTGTTGAATGATTAGACAATATATAAGAACACTAAATCAATGAACTAACTCAAATAATAAGAATGCAATTAATGAATATATGATAGATAAAATCATGAAATAGCATTAAAAAGATCTCATAAAACAAATGAGATATGTTATCTCTATTGTTTATGTAAGAAAAGTCCAATTATGACTTTGGAATTGACAATGATCTAGTTTCATTTTCATATGCCATAGAAAGAGCTAGTTCTAATCAACAGTTTAATGTTATGAAAGAAGACATGAAGTTGCTTGCTATTATTTATGGAATCATGTTAAATTGCTTCAAGGATGCAAATGAATTAAGCATAAATAGGTCTTTGAGATCAAGCATAACTCATGGCAATTTAGAAAGGTTAAAAAATAATTCATATTTGAATTTTTCATTCAAAAAGTTGGCATTAACTGTAAAGAAACCATTTCTTTAATTTTTTTTATAATGACTTATGTAGAACTATTATGGCATTGTGGCACATTATGATTTAGAGTTACATCAAATAAATGTAAAAGTGCTTTTCTGAATAGAAATTTAGTTTAAAAGGTTTATATGTACTTGCTTGAAGGTTTTTCAATTAATTAAAGGAAACACATGATGTGTATATTTAAAAAATTCAATTTATGAAGTTAAACAAATTTCCCACTAATGGTATTTTAAGTTTAATAATACTATTACTTCTTGGAATATATGAAGGTCAGTGGGAGTGAGTTTATATTCATAATTATGCTTATTGATGAAATGCTTCTTATTGTTAATAATCTTAGCCTCTTATGTGAGAGCATGAATTTTCTATATAAGTACTTCTTAATGAAAAATATGGCCAAGGTATTCTTTGTGATTAAATTTTGAAATTTTTTTTATTAATCACAAGAACAATTGGAATTATCTTAAAAAACATATCTTAAGAAAAGTTTATGAGAGATTAAGGTTTAGAAATTGTTTTACTAGTTGTATCTAAATTCAAAAGAGCGATAAATTTAGTCTTTATACTATGTGTAGAGAATAAATTAGAATGTAGATGAATTGAATAACTTTCTCATGCACCTATAATTGGAAAACTGCAAATAAAGTACTAAGGTACCTATAAGAGTTACAATCATACGCTCATTAATTAAAGATCTAATCATTTAAAGATGATAAGATATTTAGATTTAGATTTTATAAAATGTTTAGACATTAGGGAATCCACATTTGGTAACTTCTTTCTATTAGTCGAAAAAGGAAACTCATGAATAAGTGGGAGGTAGTTGGTAATTCTTGCAAATTCACTGTAAGACCTTAATTTGTGGCATGTTTGAGGTCACTATTAATATAGCTGTGAATTTATTTTTGTGACTTGAAATTGTTGACAATATTGCTAAGTCGCTGAAAATTTATTATGATAATATCATAGCAGTCTTTTATTTAAGTATGATGGGTATTTCAGAAAGTGCTAAATATATGAAATTGAAATATTTTGTTATTAAAGAATATGTTCAGAAATAAAAAGTGTCAATTAAATGTGCTAACACTAATTGAATGATTACATGATCCATTAATGAGAGGTTTTCATTTAAGATATATAATGAACATTTCAAAAGAAGTGACATTATTGAAAAACTTCTTGATGTTGTAACGAGAATTCTTTTCATTATGTTATGACATTCTTTGAGTTATTTAATATTGCTCTTAAGTACTTATAATTGTCCTATTAAAGTATGATTGTATGCATACATGAATATTTATAAGTATGTTAACAAGACTAGTCTTTTGTAAAAGACATTATTATTGGACCGTTATGAAATATCTCATTATAGGTCATGTTGAGTATAAAACTAGTAGTGTGATACATGGAAGGAACTGTGTTAATCTAATGAGTTGGAACTGTCATGAATCCTATTTAGTTTTCGCTTGATCATGATTTATGATTTAACCATGTGAAAAGGATTTTAGATTAGATTTTGTGCAATATTGGTTTACTATTAAATCCTAAAGTTGATTAGTGCGACATGAGGCAAGTGAGAGAATGTAAGAATTATGGTCCAATTATGTGGTCTATGTGGTTAACTTATCCAAATAAGTTTAATAATTCGAAATTAAAGTGGTTAAATAAGATATAAATTCTAATCCTAATAAGTATAAGAGTGATGGAGTCCATTTAAATAGTGGGTTAAACTTGATCCTATTTGCTCTACAACAATAATTCTCTCGACATCATAAAATTACTAAATAATAAGGATAAAGGGAGATATATTAAGTGTTATCAAAATCAATAGGACATTACTAAAGATTAAGGTTATAGATTTATCAAGGAATAATGTATGATTTCTTAATCAATAATTAATTTGCAAAAATTATGTAGTTTAAGATCATGGAGTTATGTCTATGAAATATTAAGTCTAAATTTGCATAATTATGCATGTAATTAAATGGCATAATACATAATTTAGCACTAAAAGTTTTATGCTTTTGCCATCTCAGCCCTTTAACTTATTGATGTCTCAATTTAATACCTCAATTTGCAAAAAGTCACACATGTAAACACCTGTTTCATCCATTTTTGCTAGTTCGTGCACGCGTGTTATTTAATCTTACTGACCTAGAATAAAAATAAATAAACAAATGACACGGGGCAAAGGTTAATGGAGTAAGAAAAAATCTTACTTATCATCAACTTCTCCATCTTCTTTCTCTCTTTTTTCTTTCTCTACCATTCTCCGCCTAACCCAAAATAAGCTGTTACATACCAAAAGTTTTTCCCAAACTCTTCCTTCACAAAAAAGAAAAAAATA
>CANXYI010248880.1:0-11160 GCA_948208565.1 Hura crepitans | reverse complement strand
GGTTGAACCTGAGGGCTATGTTGGTGTAAATAGACATGAAAGTGATGGAATATAAATGTGCTAAATATGCCTAAAATGATGTATTTATGTGAGTTATCATGCCTTAAATTATCTTGGCATGAATTCAAGTAATGTATATCTTAAATGAAATGTAACATACACAAAGAATGACATGAACAATGGCCTTAAAGATAAACTTGAAATCTAATATGTAAGTTGACTTGAAACTTGCCTTTAAGGGCTATGGTTTAAGAGTGACTTATAAACTTAATTTTTTTTGCTGATAATGGCTAGTGTGCTGAGATTGTTAGCAGGGTATAAATGCCTAGATTTTGGCCTAGATTATAGCCTAGGTTGTGATTAGCTTTAGGCTTATGACTGCATGAAATAACTGGTGAAACATACCTAAAAAATAAAGTGAAACGAACCTAAAAAGCCTAGTTAAATTTTGGCCATAATGATCTGTAAATATCTAAAATAACCATTACCTGAATTAATTAATACCTTGGGTAGTAAATGACCTAAACTTGAGAAATGTTTATGAAACTAAAACTATCATAAAATATGATAATTATTGGTAATGGTACTTTGAATATATTTTCTAATAATTTTTACCCAGTACAGCCTCTTTATGGCCATACCAGACCAAGCTAAATTATAACTAAGTTGTAAAAATAATAACTGACTATTTTTGAATTTATAATATTATAAAAAGTTAATCAATAAAAAAATGGACACTAATTGAGGATAAATGACCCACAGGTTAGGCACCCACTGGATGGGTTTTAACAGCTGCTAGTTGGTTGATGTTTAGGCAATGATTTTTTTCTTTGTGGCTGGGGAGGCCTACGGGCTAATCTCCAATATGTCACATTCCTAATGATGATTAATTATGGCTAGGGGGGCCTATAGGCTAATCTTCATTATGTCACATAGATGTTGAAATTTTATTTGTGGTTAGAAAGGCTAATAGGCTGATCTCCATTATGTCGCACAGATTGATGTTATTTATTTGTGGCTAAGGAGGCTACAAGCTAATCTCCATTATGTCACATATGCTAGTGCAATGGCATAGGTCCAGAATGAGGACCACTGCACTAGTTTATTTTTCCCTCTAAATCTAGTGTCTGTTAGGGATGTCTCCTGAGTTGGGATAATTAAAATCACTAAATAAGATTAATAAATCCAAATATGACAATGAGACATAAGATAGGGGCATTTTAGTAATTTTCTGTTAATAATGAATAAAGGCTTAGAATGGTATAACTTGTGGATGAAATGAGTGATAATGATTGAACACATAAATTATATGGGTTGTAATTATTAGTTGGATAATTATAGACAAAAACACAATAGGGGTAAAATAGTAATTTTTGCATGCTAGAGTTACAAATTGAACTTTGGATATTAGTATAAGATAAAAATAGAAGTGTAATGCATGGTTTAATTGTGGACA
Source organism: Hura crepitans (assembly GCA_948208565.1). Lineage (NCBI taxonomy): Eukaryota > Viridiplantae > Streptophyta > Magnoliopsida > Malpighiales > Euphorbiaceae > Hura > Hura crepitans. The sequence goes on along the minus strand of CANXYI010248880.1, from coordinate 9,704 downwards.
TGTTTTTAATGGTTGAATTTGCCATTGAGTATTTTTATACTTAGCGCACCTGTTTCGATGCGTAAGTACCCAGAATAGGGATGTTGCATTATAAAGCATGTAGCGGAGTTTAAAGGTCATATTGAGAAGGTTGATCATGTATTATAAGTAGATTTTGCACTGTATGTACTTAGGTGGGAATGGTGTGATGTATATAAGGAACATAGAGTAGTATTTGTTTATAATAGATTATGTTGTAATTATTCATGTGATGGTTTCTTTTATGAATATATGCTCTATGATGTACCTTGTGAGTCTGAGGGTCTTTGTATTTTTCATTATGTCATAAGGCTTGTGATTGTTATGTGATAGAAGATGTTGATAAAATGATATTTGGGGTACCTAAAGGGTTTAGGAGATGTGATATGTGACATAGAAGTGTTTACAGGTAGAAATTAATTTTGGATAGTGACTTAGGCAGCCGTTGTGTTGAGTTCCTTCTATAACAGCTGGAACATGATAATATGAACTTAAATAGACTATGGGAACAGACCAGACTGAGTTTAGAGTCTAGCTAGATTGCCTAGTGTAGTGCTGGTAAAAGTTAAACGAATGATAGTGGGAGAAGTGAAATGGGTGACCTAGAGGGAAGTACATCACTTATTGGGTTTCTTCAAGAATCCAGTAGGGGGTGTCACAAAGATATAGTGTGAATATGAATAAAGTGTATAGACAGTGTGCTTTAGTGATCCAGGAATGTGTATTTCATATGGATTTTATTGAATTGCCTTTTCATGAGTTTGGTGTGATTTTGGGAATGGACTAGTTATCTAAATAAAGCTATACTTGAATGTAAAAATAAGAAGTTAACCATCTATACTATAGAGGGACAGACAATGACAATTGTGGGTGAGAGAAACTGTGTGAATAACCTTATCTTAGCTATTACAGTAAGGAAACTCATATGAAAAGGGTGCAAAGCTTACTAAGCACATGTCATTGATATTAATGCTTCCACCCTAATACCTTAAGAGATTCTAATAGTGTCTGAGTTTCCTAAAGTGTTTCTTAATAAGTTGCAAGGTTTATCTCTATAGCAAGAGCTTAATTTTGAAATTAAGGTGTATCCTAGCACAACTCTTATTTCTATTACTCCTTACTGAATGACATCTACTGAGCTAAAAGAATTGAAGGTACAATTGCGAGAACTATTAGACAAGGGTTTCTTCAAACCCAGTGTTTCACCTTAGGGGGCACCTGTGTTGTTTGTGAAGAAAAAAGATGGCTCGCTCCTATTGTTTATTGATTATAGATAGTTGAACAAGGTGACAATGAAAAACAAATATCCTTTACCTAGAATAGATGACCTTTTTGATTAGTTAGGAGGTGCGAGTGTATTTCCTAAGATCAACTTGAGATCTAGGTACCATCAGCTGGAAATCAAGGAAGCTGATATTCCTAAGACTACATTTAGAACTAGATATAGGCACTATGAGTTCTTAGTGATGCCCATTGGTCTCATAAATGCCTTGGTAGTCTTCATGGACTTAATGAACATAGTATTTCAACCTTACTTGGATTAGTTTATGGTAGTATTTATTAATGATATTCTAGTACACTCAAAGACTAGGGAGGAACATGAACAACATCTTAAGGTTGTGTTACAAACTTTGAGAGAGAGATAGTTGCTTGCCAAGCTGAGTAAGTGTGAGTTCTTACTGACTGAAGTAGCTTTTTTAGGACATAAAGTATTAGTAGAAGCCATCAGAGTAGACTCCAGCGAGGTCAAAGTAGTGTTAGAATGGGAACCCCCAAGGAATATGATATAAATATAGAGTCTCCTAGGAATAGCTAGGTATTATATGAGCTTTGTGAAGGGATTCTCCTTAATTGCAACCCTTTTGACAAGATTGGTTAGAAAGAATGTGAAATTTGAGTGGGATGACACATGTCAGGCTAGTTTTGATTAGTTGAAAAAGATGTTGATAGAAGCTCCTATTCTAATTCAACCTGAATAGGGTAAAGACTTTATGGTGTATAGTGATGCCTCACTTAATGGTTTGGGTTGTGTACTGATGCAAGAAGGAAATTTAGTAGCTTATGCTTCAAGATAGTTTAACCCATATGAGAAGAATTATCCTACTCACAACTTAAAGCTAGCTGCTATTGTATTTATTTTGAATATTTAGAGACACTACTTATATGGTGAGAAATGTTACATCTATGTAGACCATAATAGTTTGAAATATCTTCTATCCTAGAAAGAATTAAACTTGAGATGGAAAAGGTAGTTACAGTTGATTAAAGATTGTGACTGTTTAATAGATTATCACCCAAGAAAGGCAAATGTGGTGACTTTAAGATCTATGAATGCTAGATTGTAGTACACCAAGAAGAATGTTATGTTAGCTGAGTTATAGATTAAACTATACTTCAGACAATAGATAAAGGAAGCACAAGGTAGAGATGAGTCACTAATGCAACTGGTAAGTAAAGTCTAAGAAAGGAAGGCACCAGGATTTTATTTGAGTAAGGATAGATGTTAGTATTATTAGGGCAGCTTGTGTGTACCTAGTATAGATGTCTTGAGATTATAGATACTTAAAAAGGCACATAAAGCTCCTTATTCTATACACGCTGGTAGTACTAAGATGTATTTAGACATGAAGCACCAGTATTAGTGGTTAAGTATGAAGTGAGAGGTGGCAGAGTATGTTACTAGATGTCTGAAATGCCAACAGGTAAAAGCTGAGCATTAAGTTCCTTCTAGATTGCTGCATCCTATAACAATACCATAATAAAAGTGGGAAAAAAGTGATGATGGATTTTGTAATGGGATTAGCTATGACTAGAGACAAATATAATGTTGTGTGGGTGATTATTGATAAACTGACCAAGACAGCTAACTTCATCCCTGTTAGAATGGACTATGTACTTGGAAAGTTAGCTAAACTATATATTGATGAGATTGTTAAACTTCATAGTGTACCTAGGGCAATCATTTCTGATCGATTCACTTCTAAATTTTGGAAGAACTTACACAAAGCCTTAGGCACTAAATTGACCTATAGTATAGCTTTTCACCCTTAAATAGATGGACAATTAGAAAGGGTGATATAAGTGCTTAAGGATAAGTTGTGTAGCTATGCCATTAAATTTAATAATAGCTGGGATCAATACTTATATCTAAATGAGTTTGCTTACAACAGCAGCTATTAAATTAGATTAGGCATTGCCCCATTTAAAGCACTATATGGCAGAAGCTATAGAACTTTATTGTGCTAGCGTGAGATTGGGGAGAAGAAGATGTCAAGAGTTAATTTGATTAGAGATGTGAAGGTAATGGTTAAGGTGATTAGAGAGAGATTAACAGTTGCAACTTATAGGTAAAAATCTTGTGTTGATCTGAAGCGAAGGGATATTACGTATGTTGTGTGTTAGAAAGTGTTCTTAAATATGTCTTCATGGAAGAAGGTCTTTAGATTTGGAAAACTAGAAAGTTAAGCCCTAGATTCACTGGACCATATAAAATCACAAAAGAGTGGGACCTTTAGCATCTAGCCCAGCCTTGCCATATAAATTGTCATAGATTCATGATGTGTTTCATGTTTTAATGTAGAGGAGATATAATTCAGATCCCTCCCACAAAGTCCCAACAATAGATGTTGAAATACAGGCAGATTTGAGCTACGAGGAAGAACCAATACAAATACTTGCTAGAGAAGTGAAGTAGTTAAGGAATAAAACCATCCTTTTAGTTAAAGTCCTATTGAAGCATCACAATAAAAAAGAAGCTTCTTTTGAGCTTGAAGAGTAGATGATGGCTCAATAGCCACACTTATTCACTCCAAGTAATTTTGAGTTTGAAATTTCTTAAGAGGGAAAGAATTGTAATGCCTATAAGTTGAGGTTCTATAAACAGTACCATTAAGGTCGAAAAGTGTTCTTGGAGCACTGAGTCACCTTTACAAGGCCTGAGGCATAGGTAATGGTTATGAAACTTTAAGGTGCCATAAAATGATGAAAAAAGCTTAACTTAAAGATTTAGTAGAACTAATAAATTATTTTAGGCTATAATTTAATAGGTCATAGACTTAGATGGAGTCGGGCTAGGAATGACCCGGGATATGCCCGGATAGACCTAAAAATTCCATACCCTAAAGGTTAAAATTTCCCTTAAGTTTATTCATGAAAGAATTTTTAAATTTTAAGGTCATTTGCAAATTTCTTAATTTTGAGGTTTTACACATAAATCAAGGCAGTTGGTTAATTGTCCTAGAAGTGGAATTTGGTATTGAAATTTTACAAGCCTTTAAATGGGATTAATTAAAGATTTTAAAACAAACATAACAATTTTTTGAGGTTTGAATGATTTTTAAAAATTCCCTAAGTTTCTACCAAAATCAAGCTTTTTCAAGATGTCTAGGTGGTGTACCCCACCTATGCCACCTCACCACCTATATAAGGCCAAAAGTGACACCTAAGTGTCCACTTGGCTATACCCACTCACCACCTCCCTTCTCTTCCTTCTTTTCTCCTCATCCCTCTCGATGCCATTTTTAGCTTCTACCCATCAATTTCATTCCTTTTGCAAGCTTTTCATTTCTTATCACCATAAAAAAAATCTCTTAATTGTGTTAAGAATTAATTTGTGAAGGTGTTGGAGGCCATAGGAGTGCTTAAATTTGAAGAAAATTCAAGAGAGCTCAAAGTGTACATCCAAAGGGGCTAAAAGGGAAACTTTTGACTTGTAAGCAATTCACCCCTTTTTAATTTATTTCCTAAGGTATTTGGTGATTCTAAGAATTCTTATATGGTTGGAATTTGAATTGGAGATCTATGTGATTTTTGATAGATTTTTGAAAGTGAGATGGCGTGAATGAATGCTAAGGCAAAGTGAGGTGGTTGGTGATTTCTTTCATGCTTGAAGTGAAGAATTCATCTCCCTTGGTACTGAGGAAAGTGAATTTAAGGCATTTAGACATGAGTGATGGAATTCATATGTAATAGGCTAGGATTTCTTATATGGAAATGGTGGGAAAGGTGGCAATGTGCGTGAATGAGTGATTTAGACATGTAATTAGGTTAATTTTACATGCAAGGCATGATTAGAATGTTGATTTGTGGAAAGGAATGAATGGAAGGGTAAGTTCTCCTTTTAACTATGAGGTTTATGCAAGGTTGTCTATATGTATATCTTGTTAAGGTGATTTGGCATGATTTCTAAGGTATATGACATGAAAGATGCATGAATTATATATGTATATAGTGAGAATTGTGAATTTTGGTATATACCTTTATATGTGTATGTAATGGCATGACATATTTGGCATGAATATGGTAATGTTTATATAGTATAACCTAGGTGAATGTGTATGGTTAGTATGGCATGAAATGGATATGATATGGGGTACTTTCTATGGATAGAAAAAGATTGAAAAATGAACTTAAAATTAGCTTGTAATGACATGAAAAAGTGACATGTAAATGTCTTAGTTTTGGCATGAAATTAGTACCTTAAAGTGGCCAAACATGTAAGGGTTATGTAACATGGTATGGAAGCCACTGTTATGGCAATTTGGGACATACTTTTAAGCTTGGCTTTAGGCTTATGAAAATGCATGATCATGAGTGAAATTAGCATAGAAAAAAAGTCTTGAAAAGTGCTTAAAATTAACCTAAAATGGCCATTGCAAAATAGGAAAATAACCTATAAAATTCTCATTAAAAATGATTTTGGGACCCTATTTAAAATAATTACTTAGCATGCAAATAATTAAGCCAAAATGATGGACTAAACTATATTTAATGTACCTTTAATTATGCCTTTAGAAATGAGTTAAAATAATTTATAAAATTTACCCGTAATTATTCGGTAGGGCTAAAAATGAATTGTACCTGCCCAGGTCAAAATTTAACGATCAAATAAAAATTTTAACTATCTATTTTTAGACATAGAATATTCTAAAAAGATGGTCAATAAAGAAATGAACATAAAATAAAGTCAAATGGCTCATTAATTAGACACCCACAAGATGGGTCGACTAGTTAACTTAAGGATTAACATCTGCTAGATTGTCTATTTATCAGACTAGGCTAGTGCAGTGACCGATGTTCATAATTGAGCCACTACACTAGCCTACAGGGTAGACCACTATATTTCTAGCACTATTGACTGTATATCAAACTATACCGGTGCAGTAGTGAAGGTCTCTAATGAGGCCACTGCATTAGTCTACTAGGCAAACTCAGATGAATTATTTGATATGATCAATTGCCATTGGGAGGTGTATAGACTAATCCCTATGCATAGTTGATTATTATCTTTTCCCTTTAGGAGGCTCCTATGAACTAATCTCTATAGCTGATTTTTTTTGCTGGTGTAGCAGTCGGGGTCTAAAATATGGGTCACCACACATTTTTCTAGTCCCTCTTGGTCCAGTGTCTGCAAGTGTCATCTATCTAGTTGGGCCTATGAAATGGACTTAAAATAGAGAAAAATGCAAATCTAGAATAATTGATGATAATTTCTAATGATACATTTACTAAATGAGATAGTGGCATTTTGGTAATTTTGAAATAATTATGGCATAACATCTGATTGGCATCCATTACCTGGCATATCACTCACAAACTACACCTAAATCATTATTATATGCTTGCTTGCATGTGTTAATGCATATGTGACATAATGGTATGCTAAGTGCATGCATGTGTGGATGATTTCTTGTGATGGATGATGTGCGCTATGATGACATTACTATGTATGGACTAGCATGACGCCTGTATTTATAAAATGAGCTATAATGTATTATATATACTATATACATGTTTAAAAGGCTATGTATATTTAATGGATGCATGAGTGAACCCCTAAAAATCTATTTGGTATATGTTGATGCATGTATGCATGGTGTTAGTATAGAGGTACATGCTATGTATGGACAAAAGGTTATTTATTCATGCATGTATATGTTCATGTGGACTGATGTAGCTATACATGATAGGTTTTGCATAATGATATAGGCTTACAATATTACATATATGTACATAAAAATAAGAAAGATACACATTAGTGAATACAAAATTAAACACAAGCAAAAGAACCTTCAAACTTTATTACTTCCCACACATGAGGTCAATGTACTCTTTCTTAAGAGGGCTTACCTATGAGACATCGGGGATCCTAATAGGTTTGAGTAATGGACTAACCAAGCATTATTTCTCTCATAAAAAAGTGCATACCAAAAATTTGGCCCATATACATTGGATATGTTCAATCGAGTCAAAATACAGGGCCTAACCTATTCCAATTAGAAAGGGCCTAATGGGTTCAATAGCATTTTGAGATGGTTAAGTCACATTTCACGTATGTTGGCCCATATAGCACATGATGCATTATTAACAAAGGTGCCTAGGGGAAATTGCTATTGGTCATTACATGGGTTATGGTTTGGTCAAGCCAGTTATGGTCATCAAAGCATAGTCCCTCTATGACGGGTCTATCTCGTCATGAGCATATGACCGATCGGTTGACCATTTCATATACCTTATAGGCATAAGACTTGGATTTGATGCCACTCATGACAATCTTCTAAATTGAATGAAATTGGGTTCATGCTTTAAAGCGACATCAAGATATAAAAGGGTTGCCTAACTTATTCTAAGGCTCTAGCATGAAATACAATTTCGAAATAGAACAACACCATAAATTCAAAATATGAAGTTCTATATTAAGTTAAGGTACTTTCGGAGCATGGTCTCATGGTGTCCCTAGTGGAGTCGCCACTATTCTCTTGTGGACCCTTTTTTGGTTTTCCTAAGAATGATCAAACTAAAGTAGCCTAAAATTCAACTTAGTCCTCGACTCTTCCTGTCTCAAAAGATGAGAAGGAAGCTAAAGAAATCTAGGGCTGCCTCTTTTTTGATTATCCTAAGAGGGTGCGAGGTAGGCACCATAAGGTAGGAGTCCCCACCTGAGGAAGTTAGGAAATAAAAATACCTTGTAGGGCCAAAACCAGAGCAGTTCGAAACCCTACTCTTATTTATATCTCAAATTAATATGGAACTTTGATTTGAATTTATGATGATATTTTCTTTTCTCAAGCAATATATTACATTTAAAGTAAATCACACATTCACATAGAACAAGTTACAAAATATAATATATTTACAGGAAAAGTAAATAGGTGCTAGGGATCGAAATAACATACATGAAATCGAGCAATTGATTGTTTTGAGAACTTTCGTTCTCTTGTGCCAATTTTAGAAAAGAGGTTTTATTATAGTGATTTGTTTATTAAAATTAGATGATGAGTTGTGAACTTTAGTTCTAAAATGTCAGTTTAAATAAGTGTTTATTGTTAGAAATTTCATTGAGAAAGAATTAGACTTTATTTTATTAATAAAACACTAATTTATTGGGTAAAAATATGATTTTGATTATTATTTCTTTTTAACGTGTAAAACCATTTTTCTAACTAATTCGGTGCTCAATGGAATATTTCGGGATTAAAATAGGAGGTGTCACACATAAATTGAGTAGTGGATTGAATTTGAGAACTTTGATTCTCACATGCTAAATTTTAAGAAATAATTTTATTTGTGATTTTTATTAAGAAAAATCAAACCTAATTTTATTAATAAAACACCAATTAATTAAATAAAAATCTTTCGGTTATTTTTCCATTCACATGAAAAATCATTTTCTTAAGTTATTACAACATTCACGGAATATATAGGGAAATAATTCGATCGAGAAAATAAGTTACCAAGCAACTACCTAAATTACAATCTAACCGAATAAAAAAAAATTACATTTTGGAAAGCCTAAAATTCAATCTAATAAATAAGCAAATAGCCCTCAAATAATCAAGGTAACTCGTAAGGCAATCCCAAAAACAATATATTAGTATGCGAATGCAAAATGGAAAATCGGATAGAAATTAAATAACAATAAAAGGGCATAAAAATATAAAATAATACACAAATAAATTACCATATCTAACTAGTAGATGGATAATGCCAAGAAAAAAGTAAAATCAGCTCAAACAACTAGAAATTATATTTTTGATGCGAATCAAAAATACAAAGATAGACATATATTAAATAAAATAGACAATCACAAAATTTCAAATTTTAGCCCAAATAAATTACCACATCTAACTAGTAGATGGATAATATAAAAAGAAAAATAAAATCAACTCGAACAACCAAATATAATATTTTTGATGCGGAGCAAAAATGAAGGCACAGACAGAAAATAAAGGAAAATAAGTAGTCTCACAAGAACGAAAATATGTACAAAATTAATTTACCATATCTAACTTATAGATGGATAAAAAGGAAAAGGAAAGTACCGAAAAATAGAAAAAAAAAAGGGTCGGTCAACACATCAGTATATTTGCCTTCAGAAAGATCTTAACTTGGACTAAAAATGGCACTTGAATCTTTGAAGAAATCCAAAAAATGTAGTAAAAATAGTAATTTTGTGTTTTCTATGTGTTTCTCTAAAATATTTTCCCTCTCTAAAAATTGACCAACTCCCTCTTAAAATGACCCAATTGGTTTTTATACACGTTTTGATCAAAACGAGCATTTTCAGTGTAAAAATGCCCATTTTGGCCGAAACGAGCATTTTCGGTCTAAAAATGCCCGTTTGGGTCTCTTTTCCTTTATATATATATATATATATATATATATATCTATATATATATATATATATA
>CANXYI010248797.1:0-26217 GCA_948208565.1 Hura crepitans | reverse complement strand
GGCCGCCTCTTATTTCGTTCTCATAATTGATACTCACATTGTTTATAGTCACAATCTCATGAATGTTATATCATACATGTTCAATTTCAAATATTACAAGGCATATTCATCATTTTTGTTTGTCATTGTCATATCATTTCTACCATTTAATTACAAGTCCATTACGTGCACTGTGAACTCTAACTAGCATTGTACTTTGCAATATTCCTTTACCAATTATATGCCAATTATGTTTATCACTTTGTGTCGCACATTATTGTCTATAACACACATATACATACATCTTAGGCATTATACATGTTCACACATATACATTCATTTAATGTACCACATTTACATAATTACATGCAACGACTAATGCACACTCTTATTACGAGTCATTTCTAATAGTTTTGATCAGTTACATTTCTATTTCTCTTTATTAAGTGATAATTCCATTTATGTCCCAAAAGTTCCATTTTATAGTCACTAATTCTAATTCACCATAATTTGTTCATTTTTCATTCGTTTTTCATTACGTCTATTCTATTGTCATTCTTTCAACCCTAAATTATCCTAGTGACCAATTTAAGATTACACTAACCCCTAAATCTACCTAAACCTTAAATGTACACTGTTATGGAAATTATATAATTCAAGGAAATAAGCATATATTTTATAGAATACACTTACAAAGATGCTCAACGTCATCTCAGGATTGATCCTACTACCTTTCTTTACCTTGATTCTTGTGCCTTGGCTCAATTTCTAAATTCCATGACATATAATTAATTACAAAAATTCATATATAGACATCTAATTTTAAAATTAAAAGCATACCTATGATCTAGAGCATGTTTAGTTACTTAGAAAAATGCTCAGGTTCCAAATCAGGCTTCGGTTCAGTTTAGGTGTTCAAAATGCTAAACCATCAGAGTTCTAATTTCACCTCAAAATCACGTTTTCCTATTAAACTGAGGCTAGAATAAGGTTTTACGTGTTGAGAAGATTGATTTTCGTATAATATTATAAGTTTTTGGGGTGTTACGAGGGAAAAATAAGGAAAAAAGTGGAAAAGAGAGAAAATAAGGGAGGATTTCAGTTTTTAAAGGTTTAAAGGTGGAATATGAGTCTATTTTAACATTGTAAACTTACACACACATGAACATATGTATATTATGTAGGTGGATGGCCTTAATCATGCCACATGGCGATTAGATGGCCTGAATTAATTCTATTTACATTTTAAATTCCAAAAATGCAAAATAATTCATAAAAGTCTCCAAAAATCATGCTTTGAACACTAAAAATTGATGAATTACTCAATTAAGGAACCCTTAAAATCTCAGGCCCAAATTCCAAGGGAAACTATGTGAACTATTCACTTATGTAATTAAAAAATTCAGATTAAATACCAAATGATCTTAGAAAAATTCAATTCCTTCACCATTAGATTATTTAGAATTTTTGACCTTTAAAGTATGCTATTTTTGGGTTCGTTTGGCCACATCCTAGGCTTTTCCTAGCCTGATGCAAACTAATATCACTATTCACTAGATCTCAATGCAAAAGAATTTATTAGTTCTATTAAAAGTGCTAATTATGTCATTTTCATCATTATTTTGCCTATCAAAGTTTTATAACTAGTATTTCCTTTTGGCTACCTTAGTGTGACTCTGTTACTCAGGGAATACTATTCCTCCTAAAAAGTACTATTCACAAATTGAGATTTTTAGGGATTATAATCCTTCCCCTCTTAAGAAATTGTCCTTGAAATTTACTAGGTTCAAATATCTGTAGATATTACTCTTTTAGTTGTTGTTCACTTTCCCATGTTACTTCAAGTGATCCATGATTTTCCCATAGCACTTTTAATAGTAGGACCACTTTATTATGTAATTCATTCACTTCCTGTGCTAGGTTTTAAACTGGTTCCTTTTCATATGATAAGTCTGGATGTACCTATTTTTCTTTTGTTGACAGCATGAGAGGGGTTTGATTTATATTTTCCTCAACATGGAAACATGAAATATATCATGAATTTGCTATAGTTTGGAAGGCAATGCTAGTCTATATGCTACTGTTCTAACTCATTCTATGACCTTATATGGTCCGATGACTTTAGAGCTCATCTTGCCTTTCTTCCCAAATAGGAGTATCTTCTTCTATAGTGATACTTCTCGGAAGACTTTGTCCCTAATTTCATATATGATCAGCTTTCTCTTCAGATTTACATAAGATTTTTATTGGTTTGTTATTACTTTTAACTGATCTCTAATAATTCTCACTTTCTCTTTTACATCTTTGATCAAGTGTAGTCCCATCAATTTGTTTTCACCTAACTCTGTCAAGCACAAAGGGTGTTTTATATTTCCTCCCATATAGTGCCTTATAGGGTATCAATCCCAGGCTTGCCTAGTGATTTTTGTTATAGGTAAATTCTACTAGTGACAAGTACCTATCCCAATTGCCTTTCAGTTCAATAACATAGCTTCTCAGCATATCTTCTAGTATCTAATCACTCGTTCTGATTGGCCATCTATTTGCGGGTTAAATACTATACTGAAGGTCAATTGAGTACCCAAGGCATCATGTAGCTTCTTCCAAAATCCAGATATGAACCTTGAGTGCTGATATGAGATAATGGATATTGGTACTCCATATAGCTTGACAATCTCATTAATGTATGGTTATGCTAATTTCTTTAAGGGGTAGTTCATCCTTACTGGAATGAAATACACTATCTTTGTTAGCCTATGTATAATCACCCATACTACATCACACTTGCTCCTTGTCATGGGTAACCCTGTGACAAAATCTATGGTGACTCATTCCCATTTCTATTCTGGTATTGCTCTAGGGTGAAGCAAACTAGAAGGAACCTAGTGTTCAGCTCTGACCTACTAGTAACTGAGACATCTAGTCATGTATCCTACTATATCCTTCTTTATCCCTAGCCACCAGTAATAAGGTTTTAGATCTTGATACATTTTACTTCTCTCGAGATGCATGACATATGGGGATTCATATGCTTTCTATAATATCTGTCTCTTAATGTCTTTTCTATTAAGCACACATAATACGTCATGATGATGTGGACATCCATCTATTTTTGTCTTATGCTCAGAGGGTTTCTACTCTTTGATCGAACTTATTTTGTGCTAAAGATGCCCTTCAACCTACTGTGCTTCTTTTACTTACTGGATGAGATCAGGCTTAATATATAATTTAGCTAATAGGGCTCCATTCTCCTTGTATTGTAGCTGGGCATTCATTGGCTTTAGATTACATAGAAGCTTCCTACTTAGTGCATCCGCTATCATATTTGCCTTACTCAGATGATAGTCGATCAAATAATCATAATCTTTAATTAGATCCATCTTTCTTTGGTTTCTTAAGTTTAGTTCTTTCTAGGTAGGCAAATATTTCAGGCTTTCATAGTCAGTATAGACATAACATCTTTCACCATATAGGTAATGCCTCTATATCTTTAGGGCAAAAATAATTACTACTAGTTCCAGATCATGAGTGGGATAGTTCTTTTCATATGGCTTCAACTGTCTGGATACGTAGGCTACTACTTTACCATCTTCCATTAGTACATACCTAAGCCTATTATGTGAGGCATAATTATAAATGATAAACTATTCTCGAGTTCTAGTCGTGTGAGGACTGGTGCTTTGGTCAACACGAGCTTTAATTTGTCGAAGCTCTCTTGGCATTTATGATCTTAGGCAAACTTCACATCTTTTCTTAATAGATGTGTCATGTGAGCTATAATTTTCAAAAATCCCTTGAAAAATCATCTATAGTATCCAACTAATCCTAAAAAGCTTCTAATCTCTATCATTGGTTTTTATTATAATATGGCTTTAATCTTGCTGGGGTCCACCCTGATTTCATCAATTGATACCATGTGACTTAAGAATGCCACTTTATCTAGCCAAAATTCACACTTACTCAATTTAGCATATATCCATTTCTCTCTCTCAGTGTCTGTATTACTAGTCTGAGGTGTTGTTCATGTTCTTCTTTGGTTCTAGAGTATACTAGGATATCATCGATAAATGCCATTATGAATTGGCCCAAGTATAGCCAGAATATCCAATTTATCAGGTCCACGAAAGCTGCAAGAGCATTTGTTACCCTAAATGGCATTACTAGAAATTTATAATGTCTGTACTTGGTGTGGAATGCTATCTTTAGAATGTTTTTATTTTAAGCTGGTGGTATTCGGATCTTAAGTCTATTTTTGAGAAGACATGGGATCCTTTTAGCTAGTCAAACAGATCATCTATCTTGGGTAGTGGATATTTATTCTTGATAGTCACCTTGTTATGTTGTTTATAATCTATACACAGTTGTAATAAGCCATTTTTCTCTTTACAAACAACACTAACACTTTCTAAGGTGAGACACTAGGTTTGATGAACCCTTTATCTAGTAGTTCTTACAGTTGCACCTTCAACTTTAAGGTGCCATTCTATAAGGAGCTATTAGGATTGTTGCTGTGCCTAAGAACACATCAATAGCAAACTTTATCTCTTTTTCAAGTGGTAGTCTTAGTAATTGATCTAGGAAGACGTCAGGAAATTTTGCTACTATAGGAATCTGATTGACATCGAGTCCTGTCTATTGATATCAATCACCTATGATAGGTAAGCTTGACAACCCTTCTGAATTAACTTTTTTGCTGCTATTGTTGAGATTACATTGGATAGGAAATTAGTTCTATGACCCATAACTATAATCTTCTCTCCTTCTGCTATTTAGAGAGCGAGTCTTTTCTCTCTCTAATCAACCATTGCATGATGCCTAGACAACCAGTCCATTCCCAATATGACATCGGATTCATTGCAGGGTAGTGTTATCAGGTTAATGGGAAAGATATATCTTTAGACTAACAATGGACAATCTCTATATACTCGATTCACTTTTACATATTGCCCTATTAAGTTACTGACCATAATGTCAATGTCTAAAGGTTCTGATTGAAGGCCTTTATATCGTGCTATTATGATACATAGGTAAGAATGTGTGGATTGTGGGTTTACTAGTGCCAAAATAAAGGAGTCGAAGAAGTAAAATATACCCATTATCATATCAAGAAAGTCTGTCTCTTCTCTAGCCTGGATCACATACTGGCGAGCTAAAGCTCTCGCCTCATTCCTCTAGCTAGTCTCTACTCAAGTCCTCTGACTGGGCCCTACTTTATCTATCTTGCTCTTTTTTCAACTTCTAACTAAAGTAGATGAAGAAGCTTGGAGTTTGGTAGGCAGTCTTTTGGTAGTGGCCTTTGGAGCCATATCTATAGCAAACTCCTAAAACTGATCTCCAACAAATCCCTCCGTGTCTCTTACCAAAAATGCTATATACTGGAGGTGCACTCCTTGATGTGTAGACTGGAATACTGGTGATCAACCTCTGCTATTATCTGAATCTAAATTGCCCTACTAGGCTTTGTCTTTGAGTAGAGGCTAATCTCGATGGTGTTAAAGTGCTTAGACAACCTTTTTGTCTCTTGCTAGCCTCAGGTGCAGAGCTAGCCTAGCCCACTTTAAAGGAACTTTTATTTTGGAAATGATCCTGTCTATCCTTGCCTGTCCTAAAGATATTTACGGCTCCTATCTTTTTTGCATGTTCTAAGTAGGTCTCCTAGAGGGCTTGTGGTATTGAAGATTGTTGTGATGTCAGTGGTAGATGGGAAATAATAGCTGTTACAACCTATCTAAGTATGTCAACCATATGCTGTATTGGTACCAGTTGTGCTTGCACTGGCTGTGTAGGTTGTACGAGTGGTTTTGATTATGGTGGTGCTAGTTGTGTTGCATCATTGAGTGTAGGAGCTGTGGAACTTACTGGCTCCTGTACCATGGTAGGAGCATGGCTATCTACCTCCTTAGCACCAACAGGTACCTTTGTTCACTCATCTTTGATTTATATTAATAAACAATCATTAGCCTCAAGCAGTACAGTGTTTGTGAGATATATGTACATGTATGAATCCTATGACACTCATATGCAGCCTAGGAACACCTAAATCAGGCTCTGATATCACTTAATATGACACCCCTCACTCGACTCGATAGCTAGATCTAAATAAGAGATAGTGCATTGTGATACCTTCTACTTGAGCTGTTACTAGTCCAAATAAGAGATAATAAATTAACTAGTTTTACTATCTTTTGTCTATTTCCTTGTTATATGCTTACATCATGAGTATCAGAGGCATATGTGTAGCTTTGTAGTTAAGGTTAGACTAACACATGGTTAAGATCCTAACTATCATGGTTGATGAAAATTCGATAGCATAATGGCTGCCTGATGACATGTCTTGAAATAAACTTGTAGAAATAACACTTCTATAATGGTTACAAACTCAAATTCAATCATTTGGGTCCTTCTAACCTTCTATCATCACTAGTTCACACATACATCATCAATCATGTCTCAAACACACTCAGTATCTCAAGCTTAATATCATCATGTATCAAAGATGCATCACATGATAATAATGTACTAGTAATATTGTTTGTCTAGGTTACATGGACCAAGTGTCTGAAAAAGTTACATATGTATGTCACTATAAGTGTCTGAAAAAGTTACATATGTATGTCACTATACTGGGCCCTTACCCTCTACCTGTACATATGAGTGCCACCACTAGTGATACATCCCACACACAAAAAAATAGGTTATAACAAGTTAAAGCCTTTCCACATTGCACTGAACTACTTGAAGCTTGATTTGGGGTTGGATTTATCCGTTACCTATACATTGAGAAAACACAATGCGCTAAGCAATATGCTTAGTGGTGTATCTGATAAAACATGCATACATCATGTCATGCATTCATGGTATTAATACATCTAAATTGTAGTTTATGTCTTTATCCTTTATATTACTCCTTACCTATGTTGTCTCAGGTTAATTCATACTAGTTATAATTTCATTACTACTTACATACATTAAGTTTAATCCTTTTTAATGTGCCTATTTACCCTTATTAACTTAGGTATCCTTTAATCTTAATAAGTTATGATGTTAATGTTAGGTCTGGAACCATTTACTTAGTTGTGGTCTATAACTATTGTTCACATTTTAAGTTCTCATGTTACCTTCATGCCATTCATGTTTCAGCCAATATTTCAAAGATATATATATTCGAATACTGGATACCAGGATACAATTGTGTAGTGGTCCACATTTTGGACCTTAGTGCTATTGCACTAGCCAGGAATCAATTATACTAAGTAATCAAATATGAGGAGCTCTAATATAAATTATAGATATTAACCCGAAGGTCCTAGTCTTGACCATATAGGTCATAATCCTGGCCATGTAGGCCTCAAGTCTTAACCATAGGGGTCTCCTGACCACGAAGGTCTTAATGTTGACCATGAGGATCTCTTGACCAGAAAGGTCTCAATCTTGACCATAAAGGTCCCAATATTATGCTAGGTAATGGGTAAGTGATACTAGCAGTTGCTATTCCCTACTTAACCAGTTAACTTATCCTAGTACTATTTAGCATATATAGGCCACCTCTTATTTCATTCTCATAATTGATACTCATATTGTTTATAGTCACAATCCCATGAATGATATATAATACATGTTCAATTTCAAATATTATAATGCTTAGTTGTCATTTCCATTTGTCATTGTCATATCGTTTATACCATTTCATTACGAGTCCACTATGTGCACTGTACTTTGCAATATTCCTTTACCAATTACATGCCAATTATGTTTATCAATTTGTGTTACACATTATTGTCCATAACACACATATACATATGTCTTAGGCATTATACATGTTCACATATATACATACATTTCGTGCACAAGATTCGTATAATTACATGCAATCACTAATGCACACTCTCATTACGAATCATTTATAATAGTTTTGGTCAGTTACATTTCTATTTCTCTTTATTATGTGCCAATTCATTAATTCCATTTATGTCTAAAAAGTTCCATAATATAGTCACTAATTTCAGTTCTCTATAATTTGTTCATTTTTCATTCGTTTTTCATTTCGTCAGTTTCATTGTCATTCTCTAAACCCTAAATTACCCTAGTGACTAATTTAGGGTTACACTAACCCCTAAATATACCTAAACCCTAAATGTACACTATTTTAGAAATCAAGCAATTCAAGGAAATAAGCACATATTTTATCAAATACACTTACAAAGATGTTTTACGTCATCTTAGGATCGATCTTATTACCTTTCCTCGCCTCGGTTATCATGCCTTGGCTCGATTTCTAAACTCCATAATATACAATTAATTAGAAAAATTCATAGAAAAATATATACACATCCAATCTCAAAACCAAAAGCATACCTGTGATTTAAAGCAAGTCTAATTACCTAGAAAAATGCTCGGGTTCTGAATCGGGCTTCAGTTTAGTTTTGAGGTTCAAAACCTAAACCATCAAAGGTTTAATTTCACCTCAAAATCACATTTTCTCATGAAATTGTGGTTAGAATCAAGTTCTATACATTGAGAAGATCGATTTTCATATAATATTTGTAAGTTTTAGGGGTGCTATGAGGGAGAAATGAGGAAGAAAAGGGAAGAGAGAGAAAATAAGGTAAGATTTCAATTTTTAAAGGTTTAGAGGTGGAAATGAGTTTATTTTAACACTATACACTTGCACACACATGGACATATGTATATCATATAGGTGTATGGCCCCGATCGCACCACATAGTGATTGGACAGCTCAAATTAATTCTATTTACATTTTAACTTCCAAAAATGCAAAATAATTCATAAAAAGTCTCCAAAATCATGCTTTTAGTGGCAAAAATTGATGAATTTCTCAATTAAAAAACTGCTAAAATCTCAAGCTTAAATTCCAAGGGGAACTATGTGAATTATTCACTCGCGTAATTAAGAAATTCTTATTAAATATCAAATGATCTCAAAAAATTCCAATTCCTTCATCATTAGATTATTTAGAAATTTTAACCTTTAGGGTATGCTATTTTTAGGTCTGTTCGAGCACATTCTAGGCTTTTCCTAGCCCGATGCTAGATCTCAATGTAAAATAATTTATTGGTTCTACTAAAAGTGCTAATTATGTCATTTTCATTATTATTTTGCTCGTGAAAGTTTTATAACTAGTCCTTCCTTTTGGCTACCTTAGTGTGACTCGATTACTTAGGGAATAATATTCCTGTCCTGAAAAGTACCATTCACAAAGTCAAGATTTTTGGGCATTACAATCCACCAAAAAACATTCTCTATCCTTAAATGCTAATTAGCCTAGGTGTTCATTAGGGAAGTCAACTTCCCATTTTGAATCTCTTTGAAAGGTTGCTGAGCCAAAAATTCAACAATAATGCACCCTTTGATAGTCTTCTTAGTGGCATATTCTGTATTGTGTTTTTACTGAATGACCATCCATTTTGCTAATTTTCCCATTAAAAAGGGACTGAATAAAGGCTTCTCAACGAATATGATTTTGTTGTATGATTGAAAATAATACTCTAATTTCTTTATTTCCCATACCATTGCTATGCATGTCTTTTTAACTTTGGTATATTTGATCTTATATGATATATACTTTTGATTAAGATAATATATTGCATTTTTGATCTCTTTATCATATTCTTGTACAAGCATGACAACCACTGATTCTCTCTCAATTACCATATATAAAACGAGGGGCTTTCTTTGTCTTGCAAGTTTCAATATTGGTGATAACATCAAATAGGTCTTAATTTTATTAAAGGCTTGTCATCATTATTTTATCCATTCTAGGGGTTGATTCTTCCTTAAAAGTTTAACACTCAAAAATCTTGAGTCATGAATAGTATTTTTTGAGACTTAGGCCACACTAATTTGACTGAAGGGAGTATTATTGATAACAAAATTTTGGGTAAAATTTAAAATGAAAATGAAATCATTATGTAGGTTAAAAACAAAAATGAAGTTTTACAATAGTCTATTATGAATAGTAACCTAGTTAGGGTTGAATCAATAAATTCAATGTTTTTGCCCAAATTGACTCGAGAATGCCATATCTTGGTACTTAATATTCCAAGTAGTTCAATGGAATTAGAATTGGAATTTTTGGATATTAAGAGAATTTATTAAAAAAATAAAATAAGGGAAAAAGGGTAATTTTATATCAGAATTTTAGGGCTTTTGTGTTCAATTTTTTTGAGGTTATTGGATAATTATACGTATGCATATTTGGGATCATAAGAAGTGATAATTAGTGTTTAGATAGGAAGAGAAAAATTAAAGGAAGCAAAGAAACCTTAAAAAGTCTAATTTTAATGAACTTATAACATGGACCATTGGATTTTCTCAAGAAAAGATCTTGGGCATCATTAGCAAGTATAAAAGGATAAAAATTAAAATTAGAGAGGAGCCATTAGCACCTCTTTTCTTCCTCTTACTTGGAGGATTCAAGCTTTCTTCTTCAAATTTTCTCCATCTAATCCAATGTTTAACACTTCCATACGAGTAATTTTAGCCTCCATATGTTAAAATTAGCAAGTTTGAAGGATTTTTGGGAGGAATTTCAAGTTTTTCCATAAAGGGTGAATAGTAACCAAATACAAGAGTAACTGTTTTCTTTGGGTTTTTTTTTTTTATAATTTTTAAGGGTGTCTTGAACTGTCAATATAAGCTCTATTAAGTTATTTTGAGGAATTGGGAAGTGTATGAATTTATATGGATTTTTGTTTATGATGAAGTTATATGTTTATGTAAAGGAAGAAGGGAAAAGTAAGAACAAGAGGAAAGAGAAGGAAAGGAAGGTTGATTGAGGCATTTTAAGTCCTATTTGGACTAATTTGTAAGTGTATCCAAGTATATATAGCTTGTGTGCATGTTGAAGTTAATTATATATATTATGTGTATGCATGTGTATGTAATGTATGCATGAATTGGTTATGGAATTAAGTTAATTAACTAATAAGCATGTTAAGATAAGTGTAAATTGAATAAAATTCAAGTGGTATGTTAGAAACCTATTATGGTCTATTGACATAGGTTAAGGGTATGATGTTTTTATATGATAGTTTGGTGTAAGAATCATCATATGGCATGAAATTGATCAAATTAAGGAAATGCATATTGGATAGAGCTTGTGTAGTGTGTGTGTACATTGGGCGAATGGTATGTGCATAGAAACCAAAGATAAAACTTTGTGTATGTATGATGTAAAATGATAATCTTGCATGAAATTAGTATATGAATGGGTGTATATGGAAAGAAAAACTAGTGAGGTATGTGTTCATATTATGGCCAAAGCAACATAGGTGATAGAGTTAATATTCAAAAGTAAAAAGTAATTGAATGGATATAGAAGGTATGTTAGATAGTAAATAATGATATGTGTAAACCTTTAAAATGGCTTAATAAGGTAAGAAAAGTACTTATGAGCAAAACAAGATATGTATGGCATGAAGTTAGTAAATGTTGGAATTTAAACATATATGAGATTGTTATGTTTTGTGCTTTTTAAATGAGGCATATGTATGCAGATGCATGTAACTAAATCCTATATCCTATCAAGAATCATAAAAATGGTTATACAACAAATTATGGTTATATGAGCTTATGATGTAAACCTTGATATATGCCATTTATAACCAATTATGATGCTTTTAATAAAGCAATCAGAACATACTTTTATTGAGAATGATGATGCTTGTAATGAATAGTACTTCTAAGCTCGGGACAATGTCTCTCAAGACGCCGGAGTAATACATGGTAGCTAGAAGGGGATATTGGTCATGTAACTTTGATGGGCTAGAAAATGGTGAAAATGAGTGAATTAAAAATTTTAGCAAAACTAATAAATTGTCTTGGGCTGAGAACTAGTGAATAGTGACCGCAATTGTGGTTGTGCTGGGACATCTCCGAGAAGTACCTAGATGGACCTAAAAATAGCACACCTTGAAGCTTAAAAATTCCAACGAATCTATTGGTGAAGGAATTTTAATTTTCTAAGGTTGTTTGATAATTATTGGGAATTTTCTATTTACGCAAGTGAATAGTTACCATAGTTCTCAAAGGAATTTTGATCTAAAATATTATGAGGACCTAATTGGGCATAGTTGAGGATTTTTAGTGCAAAAGCTATAATTTTTGGAGGTCTAAAAAAATTATTAAAATTTATTAAAATTTTTAATAGTTTAAAAGAAAATAAAATTAATTATGGCTGTTCGATTGCCATGTGGCACGATCTAGGCCATCCATCACCTAAATAAAAGGTGACGGTGCATGTGTAGGTGTGTGTAGAGAATTCAAGAACCATTCTCCACCCTCCCTCTCCACAAAAGTCGACGCCACCTCCTCTTATGGCTTTTCTCCATTTTTTTGATTTTTCCTCCCTTATACACATCAATACTTCAAGAAAATTATTTAAATCTTAGCCTTCACAACCTTCTGAAGCTATTCTAAGTGATAGAAACAAGAAATATTGCTTGGAATTAAAGTTATAATGATAGAGTGAATAGTGACACTTTGGTAAAGAGTGAAGTTTTCCAAGGTTTCTTATTTTTCCTAGATAGTATTTGTGATGTAGATATTATATATGAAAAGAGAATTCAGTTTAGAGTTATGTAGAATTTTGTAGGAATTTTCTAATGTGAAAACCTAAAGTGGTGTGTAGGAAAATGGAGGAGAAAGAGGAAACTAAGGACTTTTGAGCGGCATTAGCACATTCTAGAGCCCATTGTGAGTGAATTTAGTGAAACATGGATTGTATTTTGTGTGTTATGGAATTTGTGTATATGTATATGTGTAGGGAAATTTAGGTGTATGAATATGTGTATGTGTTTGAATGGCATAAATATGGAAATAAATCTAAGGAATTGAAATAAATGGCTATGTATGGAGAAAGGGATGAAAACATTATGGATATGTGGTTTAGCATGTAGGCTAAATGGTAAATGTTAAAAATGTATGTTTGAATTATGTATAATTGATATGAAAGTAATGGTAATGTAGTAGAGGATTTGATTCATGTGAAGGAAATAAGTGAAGAATAGGAAAATGATGAATTTTTAAGTTTGGATTAATGTGAAAAAAGTGGTAATAATATTAGTGTAGGAATACAGGGGATGGAAGGTCAAAGAATTTCAAAGGGAATTACATAAATGTAACAGTAATAATGTAGTTTAGATATTAAACTAAAATTTAAGTAAATAAGATGAAAGTTGATAATATAGTATGTGAGTAAGGAATATAAAGTGAAACATAAGAATGTATATAGTGGGTTGGATGAGTGAACTAATAAAATTAGGGTAGCATGTGATAAAGGAGTAATTGGTAAATTATAATAATAAAGAATTCGTAGAAGGATGTAAGAACATGTGAGTTATATAAAGGAAACAAAATGCGAGGAGTAAATAGTAGCATAAATGTAACTATAAAGGACAAAATGCATTAAAGGTTTAAATTATAAACATTAAAGAGTGAGGTTATTGAACATGACAAGCAATTAACCATTATGTAAGGTGACTATTAAAGACTCGAAATAAGTATACTATTATATGCCATATAAACTTATGTGTACAAGATTAGGGTACCATATATATTTATGAAAATGAATGATACGCTGAAAATGAGGGCAATTATAATGACGAATTAAGAATATAAAGTATGAATTATAAATGTTAATTTTAATAGTGGCCTTAAAATATATGATTATATGATTATGAACTATTAAAAATAGTAGAATTGATTTAATTAATTTACTTAAAGGAATTACATAGGGTACAAATGGATGGCATTATTTCATGAAGCAATTGACACATGAGTAATATATGTGAGAGATAAAAAGAGATAGATTGGTATATGATGAGACATAAAATAAACAACTTTTATAAAGGTAATAAACTAAGTGCATGAAAAGCTTAAGACAAAGCCAATTTAAAAGCATATTGAGTAATTACTGAAGTGTAAAATAAATGACTAGCAATATGGTAACAATCTTTTTAAATAAGATAGAAAGCAATAAGAATGATGGATGACAATTAAAGTAAATGAATGATATTGAGTTGGCCCATGTGAGTTAAACACCCAGTAGATGGGTTGACAAGTCAACTAGGGATTTAGCAATTGCTAGAGGCTAGTTTTGAATGGATTTTAGCCTGTATATGGCACGTGCAGCCACTGAGCATTATTTAAGCTTACACGCTCTAGGTATTGGGAGGTCCATAAGACTGATCCTTGCTACTCATATGGTTATGGATATTAGGAGGTCCAATAGGGCTAATCCTTGCTATCCACTAATGATGAGATTTGGGATATTAGGAGGTCTTGTGAGACTAATCCCTACTATCCCATATGTTGGGATATTGGGAGGCCTTTCGAGACTGATCCCTACTATCCTGTGGGATATTGGGAGGTCCTTTGGGACTGATCCCTACTATCTCAATTTTTGATATTGGGAGCTTCTACAAAATTGATCCCTTCTATCAAATGGAGGTGTGTACAGACTCTGAGGTCCAAAATATGGACCATTATACAATGTGATTCCCACTATCCAGTGATTTGAGAGTTATCTTTCGATGATGGGCCTCGAAATGAATTGGAAATAATTTTGAGATGAATTAATGATACATAATGGTATTGACGACAATTGAAATATGACATTTTGATAATTTGTGATTATTCATAAATAAAAATAATGGGATATAATTTGTAATAAGACTGTGAAATTCAGATAAATATTAAAGAGAAAAAAAATTAGTTTAAACACTAAAGATTAACTTAGATAAAAGATAATAGAAGGAAAAAGAAAAATTATAAATAGAATTAGGACTAAGTTAAAAATATGGTACTCAATAAATAGAGCTAAATTACAATTGATGCAGAATGAGTTAAATAACTCAGTTATTAAGGACTAGTAAATAACGTAAACTTCTAAGGTGGTAAAAAAGGGAATCAGAGTTAGGAATTAAATCACTTAAAAGAATAAATTAAGTGAAAAATGGAATTAACAAATGTAGATAAGGTGAAAGGAAGATTTGTACAAGAATAATAGAAAGATAAGAACCAAGATGAGAATAGAGAAACTTCCTTAATAAATGTATTAACAACCACCAATAAAAATAATATGATACTTTACAGGGTTAATTAGCCGGAGAGGGTAATGATGTTATAAGGCATAGTGCATGAATAGTGATATAATAATTTAATACATTCTTAATGCATGTTGTATGTGATAAGTGTATGCGTGATACAATGCATGTTTCACTAAATTCACTACTGAGTGTATACTGAGCATATCAGTTGTCTGACACATAGGTAGTAAAGCTAATAAGCAATGTGAGGTGATCAGTAGTGTAGTTAAAGGCTATCCAGGTAAGAGTATGTTATTATGGTGTTTTGTAGATGAAATATTAGAGGAACTCATGTATGATAATAGGGGTTATATAGGTAGAATGGTATGAATATTATTGAGATACTTGAAATTGCTAGACTGAGAGAATTAGTGCATACAGACGTGATTAAATAAGTTAGAAATTTTTTGAACGGATTGAATTATGAATGTCATATGACTAGTAAAATAATATGAATTATATAAATTAACTGTTAAGCTTAGAATTATGGAATAAACTTGATTTTAGTAAAAGTTAAATGAAAACTGGTTAAAGAAATTCTAAGAAGGGTAACCTTTAGAAAGTAACGTCCTTTGCCAGCTTTTTTGTATAATTGGGTAGGGGGTGTTACAATACTTGCCTCATGGATACATGTTGGCCGAATATTCTCTTGAAAATAGGATATAAGCTATATATTATATTCTTAAAGAATTTGCTGCTCATAATTGGATATCTTGTGATATAATACAAGTGTGTGTGTTAAGCTTTATGTAAATTGATTGTAGTCATATAAAACATAATTAAAGAAGATATAAGGCCACAAGAATGTAGACAACCTAGTCCAAATATGTTAACCGATCAATTAGGGAGATTAGCATCTATTAAGGTACCTTAGCACCTCATTATGGCCTTGAAGCTCAGATTTTATGGTCTTATAGCTTGTAACCATAACTTTGAGTCTATAATCATGACCTTTGAGTTTGTAATCATGGCCTTTATGTCCAATTATGACCTTTGTGGTTCGATAAGGCTTCTATGGCCTGTTTCATCCTATTATACAGTACTGGGATCCTTGCTTATTGTGTATGGGCAGTCTAAAAGAAATATATCAATAAGCCTAAAAATATGCATATGTAAAGAACAATAATAAAGAAATTAGTAAATTCATGTAACTAATAAGATATAACTTGAATTTTGTTGTATAACATTTCATATATGCATGGCTTACAATATAATTGCTTGAACAACATGATTTTTATTCTTATATTGAATTTTAAATGCATGTGATGTATGTGTATGGATTATGCTTATTATATTTGGATACACCACTAAGCTATGAAGCTTAATGTGTTGTTATTTATTTCATAAGGCATAGGTTAAATACAGATAAAGTGTAGATAAAGCTTTTAGATCCCCATAAGTACAAGAATTTTTGCAGCATCTTTTGGTATATATGAAGCCTACATATAGTTTTTATAAAGTTGAACATAGGCATTTATATTTAAAAAAAGTTTTGGGCTTAGTTAGTTACAAGGATGTATAGTGTGATATCTTTTGATGGCCTCTGTGTGTGTGTGTGTGTGTGTGTATATATATATATACACACACACATATATGGTTAAAGAGGATTGTTAGAATCCTTCAGCAATTAAAGTGTATCCCAGAGGAAAATGTGATTTGTGCTACATCTTTGCTTTAGAGGAGACCTACAGATGGTGGGATACTATAACTAATTAGGGAGCGTTAAAAGATCTTACTTGGAATTTCTTTTAAGAAGAGTTTAGGAAGAAGTATATTATAGAGAATTATTTAGAAAAAAAGAGACAAGAATTCATCTCTTTAAAGTAGAAACACAGATCTATCTCTTATATGAGAAAGAGTTTGCTACGCTAAGCTAATATGCTAGAGAGATAGTTTCCATTGAGGTAGAATAGTGCAAGAGGTTTGAGTCTAAGCTTAATCATGACATTCATTTACATGTAGCAGCTATGAAGATTAAAGAGCTTCCTATGTTAGTTGTAGCTGCTCATTCCATATTAGAGGTACATAAAGGGAAGAGAGAGTTTCTAATAGAAGAGATCATATAGTCATGGTTAGGCTAATTCTACTCCCAATGTCAGTAAAAAGTAGAAGGGAGAGCAGTTACAACAATAGTCTTAGAGGCAGATTTATACACAGAGGTTTAGATTGAGATCACAATTTAGACTTAGACATCAGTTCAGGCATCCAGTGTATTGGCATCTATTGCTAAGAATGCACCAGTAGTATTATATGAGCACTATGTTAAGAGATATGGGGATACTTATTGGAAGAAGATACCTAAAGTCTATTATGGTTACGGCTCTAAGGACTATTTGGTTAGAGATTGTCCTAAAAGATCAACAACTACTTCATTATTTCAAGCTTCATCTCTAGCTACTTCTAATGGGAAGATACATGATAGAGGTGACAGACTTAAGGGTCACCAGAGGACCAGATTAGAAATAGTTGATAGAGCTGAGTTGCGAGCACTAGTGAGGTAGTATGCTATTAGAGCCTAAGAGGATGCTAATTCACCTGATGTTATAGCTAGCAATTTCTACATCTTTGATTTACCTGTTATAGCATTGATAGATCTGGGTTTTATGCATTCTTATATATGCACAACATAGGCACATGATTGAGATTTAGAAGCAGAGTTGTTAGATATTGATGTTATGGTTAGCAATCCCTTAGGACAACATGTGATAGTGAATAGAATCTATAGAGAATATCCTTTAATAGTGCAAAGATATGAGTCTTTTGTGTATCTCATTGAATTGCCTTTCAATGAGTTTGATCTTATTCTAGGTACGGATTGGTTATCCAAGCATCATGCTTTAGTTGATTGTAGATAGGGATCACCCTCAAAACAGTTGATGGGAAGGAGATTATAGTTATAGGAGAAAGAACACATTTCTTATCCAATGTTATTTTAGCCATTGTGGCTAGGAGATTAATCAGAAAAGGGTGTGAGGCTTATTTGGCACATGTGATAGACATAAGGAAGGAAGAACTGGATATAAGTCAGATTCCAATTGTGTCAGAATTTCCTAATGTTTTCCCTGATGAGTTACTAATTTACCACCTAAATAAGAACCTAAGTTTGTGATTAAAGTTTATCCGACTACAACACTAGTTTCTATAGCACTGTATAGGATGGCTTCTATAGAGTTGAAGGAATTAAAGGTTCAGTTACAAGAGTTATTAGATAAAGGCTTCATCAGACTTAGTTTTTCTCTTTAGGGAGTTCTAGTCTTATTTGTGAAGAAGAAGGATAAATCTTTAATGTTATGTGTGGATTACAGACAACTGAATAAGGTTACAATTAAGAATAAGTACCCATTACCTCGCATTAATGATTTGTTTGATCAGCTTAGAGGAGCTGGAATATTCTCTAAGATTTATTGGAGATCAAGGTAGTATCAGTTAAGAGTAAAGGAGATAGATATACCTAATACTACTTTTAGAACTCATTATAATGCCATTTGGCTTACTAGTGCTCCTATAACTTTCATGGATTTGATGAACCTAGTTTTTCATCTTTATCTAGATTAGTTCGTGGTATTTTTCATTGATGATATTCTAGTCTACTCCAACAATAAGGATGAGCATGAGCAGCATCTCAAGATTGTTTTATAGACATTGAGAGATGAAAAGCTATTTGCCAAACTAAGCAAGTGTGAGTTTTAGCTCAATAAGGTATCTTTCTTAGGAGACATAGCATCTGCTGATGGTATTCAAGTTGATCTAAGTAAGGTAAAAGCAATCCTAGAATGGAAACCAACTAGAAATGTTACTAAGATAAGAAGTTTTCTAGGATTGGCTGGATATTATAGGCAATTTGTCAAGGGTTTCTCTATGATTGCAACATCTGTGACTTGCCTATTATGTAAGAATGTTAAGTTTATTTTGGATGACAAATGCTAAGAGAGTTTTGAAAGCTCTAATTCTTACACAGTTAGCATCTAAGAAAGACTTCACCATCTATAGTGATGCATCTTTAAATGGATTGGGATGTGTATTGATACAAGAAAGTATGATTGTTACTTATGTATCAAGGTATTTGAACCCACATGAGAAGAATTATCCTTCACACAACTTTAAGCTAGCAGCTATTATCTTTACTTTGAAGATTTGGAGGCATTATCTTTATGGTAAAAATGCTATATATATATATATATAGATCATAAGAGTTTGAAGTACCTTCCTACATAGAAAGAATTAAACATATGACAATAAATATGGATGGAGTTAATAAAAGAATATGATTGTCTTATTGATTATCATTTGGGTAAAGCCAATGTAGTGGCGGATGCTTTGTGTAGAAAGTTTATGTTAGCTATGAGCGCTATGCATGCTAGATTGAAGTTCATGGATAATAGAGCTTTATTGGCTGAATTACAAATCAAGCCAAATCTTCTACAACAAATAAATGATGCACAAATGGATGACAATAAGCTTACAAGTGTCATGAGTTCCATCTAAGAGGGGAAGTATTTTGAGTTTAAGATTAAGAATGGTGGATGCTTGTATTATTAAAACCACCTATGTGTACTTGATGTTGAGGAAGTGAAGAAACAAATCGTGAGTGAAGCACATAGTACACCTTATACTATGCATCTTGGTAGCCTAAAGCTATATCAAGACTTGAAACCTTATTATTTATGGCATGGTATGAAGATGGATATGATAGAGTTTGTGACCAAATACCTTACTTTTAGCAAGTTAAGATAGAGCATTATGTTCCTTCTGGTTTCCATCATCCTATTGCAATACTAAAATGGGAATGGGTAAGGGTTACCATGTATTTTGTTGTTGGGTTACCAATGACAAGAAACAATTGTGGTTTTGTATGGGTGAATATGGATAGATCGACCAAGACTGCTTATTTCATACTAGTAAGGATGGATTATTCTCTTGAGAAGCTTATAAAGTTATATATTGATGAGATTGTAAGGCTTTATGGAGTGTCATCATTAATTATATCACATCGAGATATGAGATTTACCTCAAGATTCTAGAATAAGTTGCATAATGCATTGGGTGTTCAACTCAATTTTACCATGGCTTTTCATTGATAAACGGATAGATAATCTGAGAGAGCCATTCAGGTAACTTATATACTTGATTGACTTTAATATCTAGATGTTTGTGATGTTTTTAATGGAAACATGTTTTATAGGTGCTAGAAGATATGTTGAGAAGCTGTGCAATTGAGTTTAAAGGGAGTTGGGATTAATACCTCTCCTTAGAAGAATTTGTATACAACAATAGTCACCGGTCGAGCTTAGGCATGGTACCTTATAAAGCTTTATATGGGAGAAAGTGCAAAACTCCTCTCTATTAGGGTGGGCTAAGCGAAAACAAAATAATGGGATCGAGACTTAATTAGAGATGCTGAAGAGAAAGTCAAGATCATTAAAGATAGATTAAAAGCTGACTCAAATAGACTAAAGTCTTATGCCAACTTAAAGCAAAAAGATATCCAATATGAAGTTAGCAACAAAGTGTTTCTTAAGGTGTCACCATGGAAGAAGGTACTGAGATTTGGGAAGAAAGGCAAGCTAAGTCTTAGGTTTATTGGTCCATACGAGATAAATGAGCAAATGGGACTAGTTGCTTATAAACTAGCCTTACCTCTAAAACTGTAATAGATTCATGATGTCTTTCATGTGTTAATGCTAAGAAGATATAAATATGATCCTTCACATGTGTTATTACCTGAAGAGATTGAAACTCAATCAAACCTATCATATGAAGAAGAGTCAGTGAATGAGTTGAAGAATAAGTTCGTACCATTGGTGAAAGTGTTATGGAGACATCATAACATCGAAGAAGCAACATGAGAAAGTGAAGCCCTATTGAGGGAGCAATATCCACAGTTGTTTGACCATGTATGATCTCAAGGATGAAATTCTTTTAAAGGGGGAAGAAATGTAGCATTTGAAAATCTCGAGTTATGAGTAGTATTTTTCGAGATATGAATAGTATTTCTTAGGACTTGGGTAAAACTAATTTGATTGAAAGGAAGTATTATTTATAAAAAAATTTTGGGCAAAAGTTGAAGTGAAAATCAAATCATTAAGTAGGTTAAAATAAAAAATGAAGGTTTATGGCAATCTATTGTGAATAGTAACCTAGTTAGGCCTAAATCGATAAATTCAGTGTTTTTGCTTAAATTGATTTGGGAATGCCACATCTTGATACTCAAATATTCCAAATAGTTCAATAGAATTGGAATTGGAATTTTTTAGATGTTAAGAGAATTCATTAAAAAATAAAATAAGGGAAAATGGTTGCTTTATATAGAAATTTCAAGGTTTTTGTGTTCTTTTTTCTGAGGCTATTGGATAATTATATGTATGTATGTATGTTTGGGATTATAAGAAGTGATAATTGGTGCTTGGATTGGAAGTCACCCTTTACCTAGTCTGGTCACTGAGCCCAACTAAGGAGTGTGCACAAAAATGCATTTTCTGAACTCAATAACTCTTATCCATAATTATTATGTTTGAAAACACCTTTTTACCATATGCATAAACTTATAAATATGGGTTACCAAAAATTTTTTTTCCAAAACATAGTTACAATTCACTTTTGAGAATCCTCATGTAGAAAATTTGGCAGCAAGATGGCTGTACCAGGATACTATCCCCAAAATAAATAGTAACTTACACATTAAAAACAACACTTCTAAATCATTTCTAACCTTTTTCCCAACTTTCATGATCCTTTGATCACTCCAATAGCACACAACAATACAATTATATTAATCTTAACCTCAGGAAGAGATATCATACAACACAACAAATTAAAATCAATTTTAGAACAATTACAAACTATCAATTTGAAAGTATTACATCAAACACAGTTTAGACCTATTTCCCTTTATATACATCACATGAGTTCTTTTCCTATACATCACATAATTCTAGACACAAAAATCCAAAATAATACTAAAAGAAATAGTCTTCTCTCTATAATCTTGAGGTCTTGAGGCTTGTGCTCAACCTATCTCTTGACCTACACATTGCAAAACAAATGATGCACTAAGCAATAATGTAGTGGTGTAATCGAATTAACTTATTCATTAATGCCTTTATATCAAAATATAAAATGTAAAGAATTATAACAATCACAAAATCATATTATATGCCATACAAGCCATAACATGCATTATTACATTTACATAGCATAAAACATGCTTACTACTCATCATAAATCATGCACTATGCATAAAACCATACCTCAATTATAATAATATGCATTATGTAATTGCATCCATTGAATTGGTTTATTATTCCATTTTAGAGGAAAATAAATATCCTATGGATAATAGGATTATGGTGTGCAATGGCCCTTATTATAGACCTTACAGCTGTTGCACCAGCATGAGGTATGTGTAGTGGCCTTATTAGATCTTATTAGTAGTTAAACTCATATAGATCCAAATATCAAAGTATAAGCCCATGGGTTAGACATTTAGTGGACTTGTAGACCAAACGCATTTGGGCACTGAGGTACCCTAGAAGTAGCTATAAATGTAATGCCCTAAAAATCTCGATAATTACGAATAGTACTTTTTCAGGATAAATAGTATTCTTGAGACCTGGGATACCATGAAGACACTAGATGAAAGTACTAATCATAAAATAATTTTTGGGTAAACTTTGAAATCAATCTGAGGTCATTAGAGTGGTTAAAAATGCTAAGAAAGTTTTTATGGTAGTGTCTTAGGAATAGTGACCAAAAAGTTGAATTGTAAATTAATTTCAATGTTGTTGAGAAAATTATGAAAATTATACAACTTGATACTTAAAAATTCTAAGGAGACTAATCGCACTAAAATTGGAATTTTTGGATATCGGGAAGTAATTTTTTAAGAAATCGAGCAATATAAAAATAATGAATTTAATTGGTTTTTTGCATTTTTTAGCACTGATTTTTTAGAGGCAACTAAGGGATAATTAAAGTAAATTATTCTACTAAAAATGGAAATTTAATTAGCTTGAAAAGAGGATAAAAATTGGAGAAAAAATGCTATATAATGTAATTTTTGAGAGAGGGTATATTAATCCCTCTCCTCCATTAACTGACACCCTCTCCCTCTTTTCCTCTCCATTTTTTTCTTCATTCCTCCCTTTAAAGCCAAAATCACCACACAAAAATTGAACCATAGAGCCTCCATGCCCTAAGTCATCTAGGAAGCAAAAATTTTAGAAACAAATGCTCAGTTTTCATAGTTTTACAATCCTGTGAATAGTATCCACAAAATTTTCAAGTAAGATTTTTTGACTTCCATTATTTTTTCTTGATACTAGAGGTGCCCAAAAGTTGATAAATGGCCTTAGATTAATTTTTAGAGCTATGGTTGATTTATTGTGGATTTTAAAAGTTTTGCTCGATTTATGTTAGGAAATTCCGAATTGAACTGCAATAAAGGCAAAGCCAAGGTGTAGATGGATTTCCAAGAACATCTTTGGTTGTCTTGGTATGTGTAATCAAAACAATATGAGCATTTTCATTTAAAACCTCTAAATTTCCATATTATGCCTAATATGCCTTAAATGCAAAAATGTGTATATTGCCATTAATGAGATGCATTTATAATGATGAATGACATGTGATAAATGTATTAAATTATTCTAAATGGTTAGAATGGATTAAAAATAAGAGAATGTGAAAAATGAGCTTAATGATGCATAATGGATATAATATGGAACATAATATGGCTGCTAAATATAGATATTTAGGTTAAATAAGCCTAAATTGTGATTAGTTTCCCTAATTGATATATTTATGCATGAATGAATGTGAAAGAATGTATTGGAGATGTAAGATGTTCACTATGTGCTTTATGATGGTATATATGCATATTAGGTGAAAAATATCCTTTTATGCATAATGAGATTTGGTCATATGACATTTAGTATAATGATCATAGTGGCATGGTGTATGTGTGGCATGTACACTATATAGCCATTTTATGACTATGGGCCGAATGGTTCAAGTGCTATAAGGATGTGTTTGACCATTTATGATGAGATGTATTTTGTGTATGTTTAGGATATTTATATATGTGTGTACACGACATAGATAGATATATGTCTTTTATTCCTTTTAGTTCAAGTTTTATGATGGAATGAAAGTTTTAGAGGACATGAAAATGAAATTAGAGGTTACTATAAGTGGTGGTCGAATGGTATGGTGTTTTAACTTAGATTTATATAATTAAATACTATAATATGGTCAAATATAGTATTATGAGGATAATTAAGAATGTCACCTTTATTAGTTGAAATAATGAGAGAAAATGAAATACCATGCATATTTTCATGTGTACATAAGTATTTAATGTGATAAATGACACATGGAATACCTATTGAGAATGAGTTACGAGAAAAGTTAAAAAAAGGCCTAAATAATTATGTATGGCCGAATGGCTTATAATGGGTCATATACGTGATGTTTTATGAATTATGAAAGATATGGTGTATGCATGGTTTAATTCATATATTTGAATATGTATATGATGCACGTCATGTAAGAAATAAAGTTTAGGACCTAAAAGCATCTTAAACCCGAAATGAATAAAAAGAGCTCTTAAGAGCACATTATGCCATAAGTGGAGAATTTAATGAATATTAGGGCATAAAATGATTCAAATGAGTTTTATGACCTTATTTGAGTGTGTTTATGTTATATACATGCTCAAAATTTGTTTATGAGATAGAAAAACATGATTGTTGTGAATATGTCATAATGACTTGAAAAATGGACATAAAGGCTCAAAATGTTGTTTTTAATTCAGTTAAGCAGTTTTAGTCATTCAATGGCTAAAATATGCATGTTGAAAACTATGTAAGCTTATTTAATGAGGTGAAATTAAATAAAATGGTTTTTAGCCCATAAAATGCAATAACTTAAGAAATGGATAGGTTGATTGGTCAGCCAGGGAATATAGCAACTGCTAGGGCACTTCGGTGCTTAGATAAGGTCCAAAATTACACTTATAGTCTACCTGCGGATATATGTATTATGATCTTTGGATCTAGCAAATGCAGTAGCCAGTAAAGGTGTCATAGGGGCCACTACATTGAGTATATACAGGTGCAACCGTGTAAGTCGTGTTTAACACTATACTATGCTGGTACTATGACACCTTTTATTAGATCCCTTAGGTGATGCACACATTTCTAGGTCACTAGTACCATACATATCACTTCCGTAACTTACATCAGTTTAACTAACTTTGTTTCCAAATTCACTTCCCATTGCTTTAACATCTTATTTAAGAAGCAATCATACAAAAGATGCAAATTCTAGGAAATTACAAGTCAGTTCCAAAAACTTAGAAATTTTAACAGCATAATAGATGTTTGGGCTTTATCCCAAAATTTTCAAAAGCCTGTTTAACACTTCTATAAACATTTCACAACTCCTGGACCCATCTGGTTCCCTATTCTCAGCCTAACATCAACTTAATCACACATCAAACTTAGGCCTTAGGCCACAGATAAAAGCATGCATATATAGAGCCTCAGGCTCACATTAACATCACATATCATAGCTAAACATACATTCACAAGAAAAACATATAGGACTATTTTATTTAAATCAGTAGTTTATGTTTACTTATATACATTACATATCCAGAGCTTAAATGCATGCTTTTACCTAATTCCCACCTAGGTACATGGATATCAAAACTGTACAATAATTACTTTATAATCTTTCACTGGTATCCTCTGAACCCTTATCGTCAAGCTTCACGAGGCAGGATTCCACTATTGAGTACCTGCGCACCAAAATAGGTACGTTAAGTATACGAGATACTTAGTGGTGAACTTAAAGCATTTAAATCATTGCATTAGATTATTTTCATACCTATGCATTTTAATAAC
The DNA here is from genome assembly GCA_948208565.1 of Hura crepitans. Lineage (NCBI taxonomy): Eukaryota > Viridiplantae > Streptophyta > Magnoliopsida > Malpighiales > Euphorbiaceae > Hura > Hura crepitans. The sequence continues at coordinate 227 of CANXYI010248797.1, read as the reverse complement.
TGATTTTTTGCTTCATTATGTAATTCGATTATACAACAGGGTGCCAAATTACTAAAATACCCCTAAGGCATTTATAAGCCCTAAAATAACATTTTTGACTCATATAAATTATTTAGAGTAATTATTAATATTCATAGCATGCATACTTTACAAGAATCAATTTATTTATAACATGTGTGAAATGGCTAAAATGCCCTTTTGCCTGCATTTCATCAATTTCTCAGAAA
>CANXYI010248762.1:0-10190 GCA_948208565.1 Hura crepitans | reverse complement strand
CACCCGAACGTCTTCGGATTGGCTTCAAACTTTACCTAAAATTCTCTTCTAATTAATACTCCCCGTTGGTACACTTAGTGTGACTTGGGTTTCGGGAAGCACTATTCATCCCGAGAAATACTATTCACGAGAGTTAAAATTTTCGGGTCGTTACAGATACTGTGTATTTTGTAGATCCTTATAAAGCTTGGTCACAAACTTACATATGGTGTTTCTGCTATTTCTTGAAAGTCTGTAAAGCAAACTATGATTGCTACTCATCTAGCCATTAAGAAACTTTAGCTACAAGCCAACATCTTTACATGAAAGATAATGTAGCATACATTATACAAATCAAAAGTGACTACATTAAAAGTGATAGAACTAAACCTATATCACTAAAATTCTTTTGTGTTCATGAGCTTTTGAAGGAATGACAGATTAATATATTTAGAATTTGTTCAATCGATAATTTAGCGAATTTATTCACAAAAGCATTGTCAAGTTCCATTTTTAGAAAGCATGCGAGTAGTATTGGAATGTGTAAACTGAAAAATATGTTGTGACTGGTTATATTATTTAAGGGAAGTAAGTATCTATGTACACGGTACCTTTTTTTCTTTGTTAACTTTTTGTCCACTAGCTTTTCATAGTAAGACTTTAATGAGGTCTATTTATATTATATAATCATCCAAGAAAAATTATTGTGATATAATGTAAGTGGATTACTTATAATTAGACACTAAGTCTATTTAATTTTTTTATTATATTCAAAGTATATTCAATATGGCTTGTCTTTACTTATATAGGTTTACTATATCTTGTTAAGAAAATATAATAATAAAGAGAATAATAAGCCTCTCAATATATATTTTCTCTCTTCATTCTCTATTTTAATTAAAAGATTTTTTTTTCACTTTTAATTTTTTTTATGACTCGCACATTTGAATATGACAAATTATAATCAATTGATAGCACATATACTTTCTTTATTAAGTTTTAAAAATAATACGTGAGAATTAAAATGTTAATAGATCATTTTTGTCTAATTTAAAAATTATAAATATAATTTCATCAATTTAAATAAAATTGAACATGAATACTCGGAGGAAAAATTTGTATGTTATCACTCCCATTATAGCTGTTTTAAATTTTTATTGTACAAATTAAACTATAGAGAACATGGCTTTAGAATAAGAAATGAATAACATTTAAATAAGAAAACTTCGATGTACTAATATTAAAATTTTTTTTCGAACAAATAAAACTCGGGTCAATATTCAAATTTAAGTTTTCAAATTCATGTATATGTAATCAGGCTTTAATAATAATAATAATAATAATAATAATAATTAACTTTGAAATTTAAAGCAAAAATTTAAATGCGTATCGAATCTTGGCTTTCATTTATCTTTTGATATTTCTCTCAACTGCATTTTTCTAAGCAAGCGTTATATTGTGAAATTAGTATTCCCACTAAATAAATAGTGACATTGGGTCGAATTAATTTTCAAATTTCATTAACTAAAAATAATTTTTTTCTATAATTAGATCATTTAATATCCGACTCGAATTCTAAATCAATTTTTTTTTGCAACAAATTTAAATTTGTTTAATAAACATTTCTTTTAAAATTTCTCTTTGTGGGAACTGTAGTGCACAAAAACTGGTTTATTTTACCTTCAAATTCGATTTTCTTATAAGTTTTGCATTATATTTTTTTTTTGGAAAAAAAACCTGCATTGGTAGATTTAAATGTTAACCCAATATTATTAAAATTGAATCGAAGTTCAAATCGGACAGTTAATTAAATTATAATTCAACTGATAGAATCGAAATTTTTTATTTTTTAAATAAAATTATTTATAAAAAAATTAATAACATAATATAAATAATATTATATTAAATAAATTATTTAAAAATAATAAAATGAATAAATATTTAATATATATAAAAATAAATTAATAATAATAATATAAAAAATTATTATAAAATTGAAGAAGTAAAATTTATTTGTAAGATAAAATTTTAAAAAAAATTTAATGAAAAAATTAATAAATTTCTACTCTATTTAATATATTTTTTTTATAATTTTTTCATCAAATAAATTTATTAAAATAATTATTTTTTAAATGATTTAATTATTGATAATTAAAATATAATTAATTAAATAAATTTTTTTAAATTACTTTTAAAATATAAAATAACTTAAAAAATATTAAAAGATATTAGAAATCTAAAATAATAAAAAAAATTTATAAAAAAAAAAGTTAAAATTATGACTCAATTTTTTCGATTCTAATTTTCCATTTAAATTAATTTTTATCTCTGAATTTGATTTATATCTCTGAATCGATCCGACTGACCGATGAAATTTTAATAACTGTTTTAAACATTGCGAATGAACACTCAAGTAATATATCATATCAGAAAATAAAAATACAAAAAGAAAGAAATTTTACGGGTCAAAAAAGTAGATTTTCAGTTTCACTTTGTAACACCACAAATAAAGTGAGAGAAAATCTTCTCCCAAAGCAATTGCATAGCCTCATCATGACACTTCTCAGAAAAAGAAAAAGAAAACCCATCTTCAAATTAAGCAATAAAATCAAGGAAATCCGAAATTAAAAAAAATAAATAAATAAAACAAACAAATTATTAAACACGATTTCCTTTCTGGAATTGAAATCAAATCTGGGAATTTTACAATGTTGCGTTCAAATCAAATCTTATACTAATAGCAGATAATAACAACGGAAGATGCAACCATAAACCCATAAATAAAGATCAAGAACCCAAAATGCAAAGCCCAGTTCCTCTTGAACTTACCAAAGTAACTCTCAGGAGGTTCTTGATAATGAATCTCAAGCTCACCTCCATCTCCAATCACATGATCACCATACTCACTATTATTATCACCACCACTCATTATTCTCGTTTTCATTTCCCTTAGTTTCTCAGTGGCCAATCCAAGAGTGAGCTTGTGGCACTTTCTTTGGTACTTGAATCCATTAATGCATCTAAGAGTTTGAGCAACAGAGACATAGAAAATCAGGTGGGCTACAGAGAGAAGGGTAATGGGTGCCCAGCAATGGCGGCACTGGAGGCGGCTGGGCTGAGCCAGGGCCATGAAAATTAGAGACAGAAAGATGAAGAAGAAAAGAAAGAGCTTGTAAAGCTCCTTCTTTTGAAGGTCTATTGCTCTTTTCTTTTCAAGAGTTTTCTCAAAGTGGAGTTGGATTATAGTGTTTAATGCTTGCAGTGCTGTCTCTTTTGGGATTGCTTGGTGGTGGTGGCCGCCGTGCTGGTGGTGGTTGGGTTCGTAGTCGGCCATTGCTAGGCGAAGACAGAGAAAGAGAGAGTAAGATGGAGCTGAGGCTTAAGACTTCAGTTTAAAGCGTCCTAACTTATTTATTTTTTTAAAATATTTGGACTCAGATCTCGAGAAATAATGGATTTATGTATATCAACGGTTAGAGGGATCGTGGCATCCCATTCCAACATACAAAAATGAAAATCGATGTTATCAGACAAATCCGACGAGAAACCAAGAATATCCATTCGTAGTAAGGTATATTTATAATTTTTTTTTTCTGCGGAAAATTATTCGTGAATTATGTTAGAAAACCTAGATTTTTGGACAATAAATGAGAATAATGAGCAGTTTCTTTGCGTGGAACAAATTTCCCGTACAAGACAATAAAAGGGGTTTATTGGTTCAATCAAGCACAAATAACCGGAATAATGAAAATTTTCGTTCACAAACGAAGTGATGTGCCATAGCTAAAAATGAATTTTAAGAACTCAAACTAAAAACTATTAAGTTATAATAAAGGCTAAAAAAGAAAAAATAAATGCAATGTGATGTGCCATAGCTAAGTAGATATGTCATTTTCTTCCTACATTTATGCCTTTTTATATAGGGGTGGATACGGTTCTTTTTTTTTTTTTTTTCCTAATCCAACGAGTAGAAAAATTGAAAATTGAAGTTGTAAAGAATTTCGGATCAAAATCGAACTGAATTAATGAAAAAATTTGGATTTGATTTCAGTTTAGTTCTTCAATTTAGACATCTTGAGGCCTATTTAAATGAGCTTGATCTTTTGAAAATAAATTCCTACTAATACCTATAAACTATTTACTTGAAACATCACCTAATATAATAAAATTAAAGATCAAATACCTAAATTGATTACATGGAAAAAATAAATTAATAAGATTAAAAAAAGTCTAATAAATTAAAGATTACAATCCAACATTAAATTAAAGATCAAAATCCAACAAAATCGTACGAGCATCCATAATTCCGTACTTTAAAAACTAAATTTAAAAAGCATAAACAAATGTTCAAGTGATATAGCTTGAAGCTTTCTTCTTTCACCAAACATCTCAAACCAAGCTCATTGAACTTCTTTTCCATTCATTTATCCTTGATTTCAACTAGTAAAAAATAATTAAAATTAGATGCAAGAAATTTCAAAGTGATTAGAAAATTGAAGCTATCAAGCTAAATTGCAACCGATAAATTCATTTTTTAGAGGTTACTTTCAACTTTGATCGGCACTCATGACCATTATATTCCTACCAAATTCAATAGTTGGCAATCCTAAAACATCACAAATGCATTTTTATTTTAAATAATCATAATATAGTCAATAAATACAATATTTAAAACTTTATAATAAAAATATACCACATTCAAACTTTTTAATTTCCTTTAAAATTTTTTTCCTTGCTCTCTTCCATTAAAGACCTCTGAATCCAATCTTGGAACACATATCAAAGCTTCCACCACTTAGGAGTAAAAAAAACTCCTAAATGCATTAAGAATCCTTCCTTGGTGCTAAAGCCAAATTTTGATGCCACTATGGATATAGGGATAGAAAAGAGCTACCAAGCCATATGAGAAAGGATAGGAAACCTCATGGCATTAACCTTCCACCAAAGCAAGATGTTAAAATCATTTGTATCTTCATGCACAATCTCATCCAAATAAATTTCTAACTGATTTCTCCATTCATTTGTAGCCTCACCATCCATCTTTTGATTCTTATATTCACTCTTATACACTTATTTGGATCTTGCCTTATTTGCTTGCTTTAAAGAATTTCTAATCACTTAACATTGGTGAGGAAGTTAATAAGCATTCACTTAAAACCTTATTATTGGGTTGAATCATCCTTTTTTACTCATTATACAACTCAAAAATTGCCTCATTCACTCCCTTGAATAAATTTGTGATGCCTCTCACCTAACCCGTTCTCGGATCCGAATGGAGGACGACACATAATCGATATTGAACTTTTATATATCTATGTTACTTAAAACTCTTTAAAAAACTTGATTATCATAAAACCTTAAAATGCATGCTTGATAAAACCCCTTAATAGGTTAGCTATTTAGGGTCATCGTGTTGAAAATTCGGTAGTATAACGATTGTCTAGTAACACTATATCAAATAGTAACCTACAAAGAAAAACACTTCTAAAATCTCATACATCTCAAACTTCAACATATACCACAACCTCCATCTCATCCCAACATATATCATCGACACAAACTCATAACATAGATAAAAAACAATCTCAACACAACAACACACACACACACATACACGTATGTATAATCCATCCTTTAAGGGTTACAAACAACTTTTGAAACAGTTAGGCCTATAGCCCTAATACATACATATGAGTGCCAACTATGAACATCAAAACTATATAATAAAACATATACCAAAAGAGACTTCTTCAGCTACTGGACTGCAACTGTAACTTTTCTTTTATCTACAACTTCAACCTATGTGTCGCAAAAATAAAAATGATGCATTAAGCTTCATTGCTTAGTGGTGTATCTAATAACATTTACACATAAACATGCACACATATTAACATTCACATACAGTTCTTTGTGAGACTATGCCATGTTATTTGCAATCACGTATACCAGATGTCATTTACATATGCATTGCCATTTAAAATCTTACAAGATGTGTCATAACTATTATGTACATTAACAATTCTTTATCATTTCTTAACATTGATTTTAATTATATAATTTTTCTCTTAATTACCCATACTCAATAGGCAATTATCTCGATACTGGATGATGGGACTATCTGGGCCATAAAGGCCATTATTGGACCACAAAGGTCTTTACTGGGCCATAGAGGCCATTATTGGACCCGAAGGTTATATACTCGACCAGAAGGTCATATGGTGGGCATAAGGCCATAAAAAAGTATTGAGGTACCCTAGCAGTTGTTAATCTCCCTAGTTGACCAATCAATCTATCTAGACTAGGTTGTCTACATTTATATGGGCATTTCATTTACTTAATTATGTTTCACATAATTATATTCGATTTACATAAAACTCTATGTGCATGCGTCATAAGTTGTATAACATTAGCATCATTAAAATACTATGTTCTTAAGGATCCATTATAAATCATCATTCCCAAATCCTAGACTATTTGGCCACTAAATAACATGAGAAAAATAATAACTTTCTCTTATAAGGCCATTTAGCTAACATATATCACGGCATAACCATCATGTTCATTCATTTAGCATTCTTGGATCATAACATACAATGAATCATACATTACATCTCATTGCACACCCATTACTTATCACTTGTAATATCCTTTTTCCATATCACATTTTTAGTTCCTTATGTTACTCATGCATATAACCAAAATCATGACAATGTTAGACTTAACATAGCCACATACACAATGTCTTAAGCAATACCTATTTCGACCCAAACATCCATTTCAGACACCATTTTACATACTTGTACCTTAGTGAGTTACATGTCATCCTAAGCCTAATTACCCTATTATGTCATTAAAATGTCCTATATTTACATGCCCCTACTTCCATATTCATACTTTAAACACTACTTGCTTCAATTTCATGCTTTTACCATACAATTTCATTATTAGACATCAAGGAATAACTAATTACACTTAAAGGGCATGCAACATTCATTTCGGCCATAACACCATACACGCACATACACTTATTTTCATCAAGTTATTCATCATAATACATGCTTTTATGACCAATTCACATAGCAAACACTTTAGATGTTATGTCTCATAATTAGCTCACCATATAAGCATTATACATACATAAATACACATAAGGCACACACCTACTTTAATTTGGTAATGATATTGGATACACATACCAATAAGCTCAAAAAGCTTCTTTTGCCTTCAATTACCTTTCTCTATGCCTTTCCCCTTGTTCTATTTTTTTCCACTAAACGCATAATAGCCATATATAAACAAAAATCCATATGCTTCAAAATCTTGAATTGGACTCATAAATCACTTATCAAGACCTTAATACAACCCTTAAAAGTATTAGACCTAAAAGATAACCCCTTACCTTAAACTTGATTACTATTTATCTAAGATGCCAAATACCAATATTCTCCAAATTTGCTCTTCAATTTCTACGTTTAATCTAAGAGAGTGCCTTAAGATAACTTAAAAAGATATTTAAGTGTGATGGGTGGTGGATTGAAATGAAGATTCAAGCTCAAAAGCATGAATCTTGTCTTTAATGGCAAATAGCACTGCAAGGAGAAAAACTACTAGTTTTTTGGGTCCTTCCTTGACCACATAATAAGGCTTTCCTAATCCAAAGGCCAAGATTAACTCTCTATTTAATCCAAGGCCCACATAAAAAGCCCACTTGAGTATTTGTTATGTCTCTTTTATGTTCCTTTAATTTTTATTTTTCTAATTCCATCATCATTTAACATTTTTAATAGTCCCAAATAATACATATAATTACCCAATGGTCCTAAACAAGTTGTATAAAAGAACCTCAAAATTTCATTTTAAAATAACCCTTTTTCCTTTGTTTGATTTTTAATAAATTCTCTTGATATTCAAAAATTCCAATTCCAATTCTATTAGACTCTTTGGAATATTTGAGTATTAGGTTATGATATTCCTAGGTCAATTTGGGCAAAAATGCTAAAATTATCTATTCAGCCTTGACTTGGTTAGTATTTCCTTTAGACTGCCATAAAAACTCTATTACTAATTTTAACATACTTAATGATTTCATTTTTGTTTCAAAATTTGCCCATAATTTTATTATGAATAATACTTCCATCCGATCACATTAATGTAGCCCAGATCCTAAAAAATACTATTAATGTCCCGAGAAGTATTATTCATAATCCCGAAATTCTCGAGTGTTACATTTCTTTCCATCTTAAAAGAATTTCATTCATGAAATTATACTTAGATCAAAAGGTTGAGGGTATTGATCCCTCATCTGAGCTTTACTCTCCTATGTTGTAGTGCCTCCATAGTACTTCCACTAATGGCATCATCTTTTCCTCAATTCTTGCACTTCACGTGTTAGTACCTTCACTGGTTCTTCTTCATATGTTAGGTCTAATTGAATCTCAACTTCATCAACTGCTAGCATATGAGATAGGTCTAATTTGTATCTCTGTAGCATCGATACATGGAAGACATCATGTATTTGTTGCAACTCTAGTGGTAAGGCCAACTTGTAGGCAACTAGTCCCACACGTTTTGTTATCTCATATGGACCGATAAGCGTAGGGCTCACCTTGCCTTTCTTCCCAAATCTAAGCACTTTCTTTCATGGTGACACTTTGAGAAACACTTTATGACCTACTTCATACTTAGTGTCCTTCATTTTCAAATTAGCATAGGACTTCTACCTGTCAGATGTAACTTTCAATCTATCTCGAATGATCTTCACTTTCTCTTCATCATCTCTAATCAAGTCTAGTCATATTATCTTATTCTTACTTAACACACTCTAACAAAAAGGAGTTTTACATTTCTTCCCATATAGAGCTTCATAAGGTGCCTTAATTGGTGACTATTATTATATGTAAATTCTGCCAAAGAGAGGTATCAATCTTAATTACCTTTGAACTTGATAACATAACTTCTCAGCATATCTTCTAGCACCTAAATGACTCGCTCAGATTGGCTATTTGTTTATAGATGAAATACTGTGTTAAACTAAGTTGAGTGCCTAAGGCAGTATGCAACTTCTTCCAAAATCTAAAAGTAACCTTTGGTCTCAATCTAATATGATTGATGAAGGCACTCTATGTAGTGTGGCACCCTTCACCTGACCGAGTAGCTGGATCTAAATGAGAGATGGCACATTGTGACACCTCCTACTTGAACTATTGCCTGCTTGAATAAGAGATAACACGTTAAAGATTTGCCTAGTTGATACCATTATGTTCTTAAAACCCTATTATGTGTGTGCATGTAATCAATAACTTCTTGGGACCTCATGTAAATAATAAGATAATATGCATATATGCACACAAGGTTAAATTATTCTGTTGAGACAAAAATTTGGCAGCATAATGGCTGCACGGTGTCATGTGCCAAAATAAAACCTATAGAAAATGACACTTCTATAAAGTCTCAATTTCAAGTCCGTATCTTAGACCCTTTTGGTCCTTCAATATCATTATCATCATCATCATATCTCAGTGACATTAGTCACTTCATAGTCACAGTCTCCATAATAGTCCTAATATCATCATATATCAAGTTCACATCATGTACCTATTATATACTACTAATGTCTATCTAATTAATGTACATGTAATGCCCGTAAGTTGAAGGTTCATGAACAGTACCCTCGAGGCATGAATAGTGCTCCTTGTGAGTCGGGGCACCTCTCTAAGGCTAGAAATGTAATGCTCCTTGCCCATTTCCACTAAAAACAGGCAAGACGTGCTACTTCCCGTGAGATCACCCATCCTTGGATTTCCCCAGGGGCTTTTCATTTAACTTGTATCTCATCTTATATTTCTTCTACTAAAAAATTCCTCTTACAACTTTTATGGTCTAAGATACTATTACCAGGCATATGACATTCACACGCCTGATCTCTTAATGAATTATCTATCGAGTTTGTTAATACAGCTATAAACTTGTTTCTTACTATTATAAGTTACTGTGCTAGCAAATTATATAGTTTAATACCCTTCTACCCACAATGACATGCATGAGTGCCCCTGTTCGATAATACCACATAATATAACCATGTCATATCTTACCTGGACAGTCATCGCCTATACTGCTAGTCATCAGCTACATATTCTCCATACATCTATCACCTGTGCATCGAAAACCTAATACGCTGAGTATACACTCAGTGGTGAATTTAGCCAAACATA
>CANXYI010248676.1:0-13832 GCA_948208565.1 Hura crepitans | reverse complement strand
AATAGCTATGGTATATTACTATTTAGCCAGCAAAATATATGAATAAAAGTGAATCAATAAATAAAAAGATAATAATATAATCCAAGGCCACAATTAGTCCTAATAAAAAAACTTATCTTTAGATAACCAAACACTCAAAATATGTAGTTGAGAATTCCTAGGATATTAACTTCAAATATTCTTCCTAAAAGAAGAAGAAGAAGAAGAAGAAGAAGAAGAAGAATGTAATGCCCGTATGCCAAAGTTGTATGAATAGTGTTATCTGGGCCCGAGTGATGTTTCTTGCAGTGTAAGTCATCATTCTGAGCTCGTTGACTAGCATATTGGCCGATAAACTTTAACTAACCTAAAAATGGTCGAAATGAATGAAATAAAAATTTTAGCAAAACCAATAATTCATTTCAAGTCATAAACTACTGTTTGTGGAGATAAAATGAGGTTAGGCCGGGACAGCCCTAGGATGTGCCCGGATGGTCTTGAAAATGCCATACCCTAAACCTAAAAAATTCAACTAAGTATGATAGAGATGGAATTATAATTTTTTGAGGTCAATCGATATTTTTTTTGAATATTTTATTATGGCGGGTGAATAGTACCAAAAAGTCAATTATTGACTTTTGACCTAAAAATTTTCATAGGCCTTTAGGACCCACTGTGAGGATTTTTAAAACTAAAATGAGAATTTTTAGAGGGCCAGGGAATATTTTATGAATTTTCGTATGTTAAACCCAATCTATGGTGAATAGTGACTTTTGCTCTCGAAGGAATTTTGAGATGAAATTTTGCAAGGGCCTTAGTGGCTATAATTGAGAATTTTAGAGACTAGAATGGAAATTTTTAGAAGCTTGTAGAATATTTTATGACTTTTTGCCCTAAAAAGTGACATAAAATGCACAAAATTTGGATTAATGGCCATTTGGCCCAATTAAATTGGCTCAACCCACTCCATACTTTAGATTTTTCCTGAATATAACCCAAACCATGAACCAAACCATCATCTTCCACCTAAAAACACAAAATCTGAAACTTTCTCCATGGAAAGCCACCATTTTCTCTTGCTTTCTCTCTCCTCCACTCAAAACTTCATGGAAAAGATATAAAATTGAAGCCCCCATCAATCTTAGATAGTAAATCCACCATCAATTTGAAGAAAGAAGCTCAAAAGTGGGAGAATTCACATTTGGGTGAATAGTGCCCAAATGAGGTAAATGGCTTTGAACCTCTCTTTTTATTTTTGATATTGATAGCTTAGGGAATTCTAAGAAACTGTATGGTTTTGGAATTTGATTTAGAGTTATGTATAATTTTGTAGAAATTTTTAAAGGTTAGAACCAATTATGGAATTCTTGGAAAAGGTGTTTCAAGATGGAGGAAGAAGAAATCAAGGGTTCTGGAGTACGTATAGAATGACAGGTAGTCCACTGTAAGTGAATTTACCCAAAACATATTATGTATGCTATGAAAATTTGGTATTGAAGATGTGGGTATGTATATGAAAGTGTAGGTTCTATGTGTGTACATGTGTGTAAGTATGTGAAACACATGTTAGAATGTCTAAATTGATGATTTAGGATGTCAGGAATGTGAATTGGATGTGAAGGTATGTAATTTCATGTATGGCTATGTGTATGGCATGTATGCCATGATGTGAAAATGCATGTATGGGTTTTTGGCTTCTAAAAGTAGGATAGTATGATGATGCATGACATATGGGGATCATAAAATAATTATGTTTATATAGAGAAGTAATGGAATAGGGATTATGAATAATGTATGATGATAATGTATGACATGTGAGGGTTATGACATGGTATGGTTATGTGAAACATGAATAATGTATGTGAGGAAATGGCATGAAAAGATGGTACATAAGATAGTGACAATTGCGTAAAATGACCCGTAATTGTCCTAAAAGTTTGGATAACCTATAACTGTCCGAAAAAATTGACCGGACGAAATAAATTATAATCTGTGTCTTTTTAGCATGAACATAACTAAAGTAAATATTTGACAGAGGGAAAAATAATTAAAATGAGAAAATCAGTACCAGAATAAAATTACAAAGCTGTTAAAACAAAAAGGGCTGAAGAAATAAATTAAGGCAAAATAAGGAAAATCTATGAATACAAATAAATTATGAATAAAGTTTTGAGAATAAAACTTGGGAATATTAATGGTTTCAAGATAGAAAAGAGGGCTAAATTAATAAAAATACAAGGATTTAATATGGAACAGATTTCATAAAAGAAGGTCAAAATAGTAACTGTAAAATTTATCAAACTGTGTAGCAAATAAACATAGTATAGAAAAATAACAAGAAATTAAAAGTTTGAAATCTGAGAACTATATTCCAATATAGTCAGGCAAGACTTAGGTAAAATAATATCTATGGAATAATCTAGTAATGCTTATAGAAGTGAAGCCAGTTTCCTTAAGAAATAAGTTATAAGCCAATTATATAATAGGGAGGATTAAAGTATAGTGGGAAAATGACTACAGGTTTACTTGAGAAAAAAAAATAAAAGATATTCTACGTGGACCTTAGGGATAATAAAAGTCAGGATGATTGTGAGAGATGATATGTAATTACGAATGGAATGAATAATGAACTCAATGGCTATGAAAGATAAGATGAAAGAAAATAATAGGAGCTCATGGTTACTCATATACTGGATAGGTTGACCAGTCAACTAGGAATTAGTAGCTGCTAGAGGCTAAGTCTGTGTGACTTTTAGCTTATGTATGGTGGGTGCAGCTGCCTAAGTTCTATGACGAGTCACTGCACTACAAGCATGTATTGATTTGGGGCGGGTGTAGCCACCTAGGTTCTATGAGGAACCACTGCACTACAGGCTATTACTATAGATATTAGGGGTGGTCTATGGATTGACACCTCAGTATCCACTAGTCCGGTATTGGGAGTGGTCTACAGACGAGTCCCTAGAGTATCGGATGATAATTATATACAGACACCGAGGTCCATAATAGGGACCAAGGTATAGCTCTACTTCTTGCCCAGTTCTTGGACTACAAGGGTTTGTGTAGTAGCTGAGGCCCAAAATAGGGGCCACTGCATATTATGATCCCATTATCCAGTGGCTGAGAGTCCTTCCCGAAACCATAGGGATAAAGGATAAATGAAATAACATAAATGGACTCATGGATAATAATAAGATAGAAATCTAAAGTATAAATCTAAAAATGGAACAATTGGTGATACCAACATTGGGGAATAAGAATAGTGAGAAACAGACTTGGATTAAATAAAATCATATGAACTTAAATGAGCCTTCTAAAGAACTAGGAAACTGAGAAAATGGTGACTGAATAGTAAAGGATTAAATAATGAAGCTAAATGATAAGAGAAATTAGTTAAGATACAGAAAGCAAGTTAAGCACATATATGTTCATGATATCTAAACTAAACTAAAGAATAGGAACACATTGGTAACGGATAGGCATAAATAATGGAGTAACAAAAAGGTTGGCGTTTAAAACATAGTAAGAACTCACAACTTAAGGAATTAAATAAAATGACTACTTTGATAGATAATCATAGGTAAAAGCTTAAGGAAAGATAAAGGAAAAATTTAATAAGTACACTTAATAAGTTCTTGTGTGCTTGCATGTAATAGGGTATATAGTATATTTGGTTAAATTCACCACTGAGTGTATACTCAATGTATTGAGTTTTTGATACGCAGGTGATTATGTATGGAGAATATGCAACTGACGACCAACAGTGCAAGTGATAACTGTCCAGGTATGATATGATGTGGCTATATTATGTGGTATCATCAAGTAGAGGCACTCATGCATGTCATTGTGGGTAGATGGTATTAAACTATATATGTGTTAGCACAGTAACTTATAATAGTAAGAAACAAGTTTATAGTTGTATTAACAGACTCGAATGATAATCGATTATGAGATCAGGCGTGTAAATGTCATATGCCTGGTAATAGTATCTTAGACCCTAAAAGCACTTGAAAGAAAATTTTTAGTATAAGGGAAAATAAGGTTTGAGAAAAGTTAAATAATAGGCCCCTGAGAAAATCCAAGGATGGGTAACCTCATGGGAAGTAGCACGCCTTGCCTATTTTCAGTGGAAATGGGCAGGGGGTATTACAAAAAAGAAGAAGAAGAAGAAGAAGAATAATAATACTAATAATAATAATAATAATAATAATAATAATAATAATAATAATAATAATAATAATAATAATAATAAGTCTATATGAGTTAATTAAAGATAAAAAAAAAAAAGAAATACAGAGATTTAAAGAAATCATAGGTTGAAAATAAAGTTATAAAGCAATAAGCAATTGACATTTGCATAGGGATAACAAGTGTAGATAATTAAAATTATAGCAAAATAATTTGAATAAAAAGAAAACCAAATAGGTATCAAATATGTAAACTAAATGGCAAGTGTGAAAGTAACTAATATGAATACTCATTAAATGAATGTTTAATCTAAGAAACTAAAACCCAATATTTCACAATAAAGGAACAAATTTTCTACAAGTTTGCAATGTATAAATCAAAAGATGTATCATACCTTGACACACTTGGAAAAACATAGGCTTTAATCAAATCTCAATAGTACAAAGGCAAGCATTAGATTTTCTATATAAATTAGAGTAAACAAATTACCATGAACTCCAAATAGTAAAACAAATTAGTTAAAATATAAATCAAAATAAATTATTTTATAAGAAAAATATAGGAAGTGTCATCATTAGGAGTAAAATTAAGAATGACCAAAATATGCCTCAAATGCAAAGCCAAATACAATTCTAAGGACTTAGCTTTATGTAAATAAGCAATTGTATAATGGAAATAAGTTGAGATAGTAAGCATAAATCCATAAAAGATAGGCATAAACATATTAAATATCATAAATATCATGAATTAGAAGCACTAATTAGGAAATGTTTATATAAAGAAGATAAAAAAAATGCATTCTCTAGTTACCAAACTTTTACATAGAGTTGGTTTATAGTAGAAAAAACAATAGTTATTATCACACGTAAAGTATTGAAAGCGCCTCAACATGGGAAAAAATCATAAGTAGCCATTAGTTATTATGGGTAAATGAAAAATGAAAGAAAACATAAAATCAAGTATGCAAAACCTAAAAAGTAGAAAAGAGTTGTGCTTGCTCTAATAGATTCAACATAAAATCTCATTCTTAAATATGTTGACTCTTTTAAAGATTATTAAGCTATAATCATATTAGAGAAAAGAGAATAAATTACAAAAATTAATAAAAACAAAGACCCAAAATAAAAAGTCTCAAGATGTATGTAGCACCCGAGATTATAAATAGTACTTTTTTGGAATGTGAATAGTATTTTTGAAACTCGATCTACACTAAGTTGATTAGATAGAAGTATTACCTATAATATAATTTTGGGCAAATTTTGAATTGAAAATAAGGTTGCGAAGAAGGTTAGAATCAATAATGAAATTTTTAAGGCAATCTAAAATAAATAGTAACCTAGTCAGAGCTAAACCAATAATTTTAGCATTTTTGCTTGAATTAACCTAAGAGTTTCACAATTTGATACTAAAATATTCCAAAGAGTTCAATTTGGAATTGGGATTTTTTTAAGATGAATAGAATTTTATAAAAATCAAACAAGGAAAAAGAGTTAATTTTATTTCAAAATTTTAAAGATTTTGCATATGGTTTATTCGAGATCACCAGATAATATTATGTATGATTATTTGTGATCATTAGATATATTAATTTGATGAAAGAAATAAAAAAAGAAAATTAAAGTGAATAAAATAAGAAAAATAAAGGATTTATTAATGGGCTTTATCATAGGCCATTGGATCAAGTTAAGGATTGATCTTAATCTTTGATTTGGGGGTATATAAGTCAATGTTTTGGTCAAAGGAAGAACAAAAAAAAATCTATCTTCTTCATAAAGATAAAGCTATTGGTTATAGAGATGGAGAACCACCATTTTTAGCCTGTTTAACCCTTTAAGCCACCATAATACCACACCTTAAAGCCTAATTAAACCTCTCTTAAGCATTTTTAAAGCCTTTTAAACTCAAGATTGAGGTGTTAAATTGAAAGAATTTAGAGTTTTTAGGAGATAAGTGAATAGTGACCAAGTTTTAGGGAAGAGCTTATTTTACGGGTTTTAATAATTTTAATGGTGTAATATGGTTCTAATTTATGTTTTATGAGCTCAATTCAAGCTTTGGATGTGTATTGATTTTTATTTAGATTTTTGAATATGTATGGGAATTATATATGTAGAAGAAAAAGTAAAGAACAAAGGGAAAGGAAAGGAGAAAGGGAATTGAGCTTAAAAAGAGTCTTTTTTTTTTTGGCTTATTTGGTATGTGTATCTAAGATTACATATGCTAATTTAATGATGCAAGTGTGTATGTCTAATAAATACATGTGAATGGCATGTAATTAATGTATGGAATGAACATGTAAACTAGTCTAGATGATGAGTGAACACATATTAATGATGGTATGTTAAATAAAAGCCAAGTATGGTGTGTGTGTGTAAATTATGGCCAAATGGTATAAGCATATAGAATTTAATGATAAAATGTAATGAAATTGGTGAATTTATGAGCATGCAAGAAATGAACTGGGTAGAAGTTATAATTCTATAACTATATACCTAAATCGAGATGATTGAATAAACTATGGTAAAGAAATAAATTTGAGGTATGTCTATGATTTGAAAACTAATATTACCATATAATGTAAGCTTACAAAAGGTGAGTGGCCCTAAATACTATAAGTAATATGTGAGCGTTATGTATGTTTAAGGATGCATTATGGAATATAAACTTATAATGCCTATCTTGATGTATGTGTGGTAAATATAAGTGTTAATTGAAATTAATTGGTTTGAACTTATGAAGAATGGAAATGATGATAATTTCCTTTCGGGGATAAGTTAGCTGAATGCCTTATAAAATGAGAAATATGTTATATGTTGGATTCTTGAGGAATAACATTCTCATGACCTTGATACTATGTGAATTATAACAATTATGTATAAAGCTTTATGTAATTTGAATGTAAATAAAATTAAACTTAATTAAATGAAAGAAATGCCCATATAAATATTGACAACCTAGTTAGGATAAGTTAACCAGTCAACTAGTGAGATTAGCTGCTGCTAGGGTACTTCGATACCTTTTTATGGCCTCTAGCCTAATAAATAACCTTCGAGTCTAATATATGACCTTCAGGTCTAGCTTATGACTTTTGGTCCAGTAACAACCTCTATAGTCCAATAATGACCTTCGAGTCTAGTAATGACCTCTATGGTCTAGTAATGACCTTTGTGGTCTAGTATATGGCCTTTATAGCCTAGATAGTCCTATTATCTAGTATCAGGATAATGGTCTATTAAGTATGGGCAATAAAGTGAATTTCATAATTTAAAATAAATGTGAGAATTTATTTGAGAAGATGTTAAAGAATTGTTAATTTGCATAATTCATTAAGACATACCTTAAATGTTATTAAATGGCATTTCCTATATATCTACACACACACATGACATCTAATAACAATGATTCAAATAACATGATATACTCTTATAATAAAATTAATGTCCATATGAATGTGCTCATGTATTATGGTTAATTCTTAGATACACCACTAAGCTATATAGTTTAGTGTATTGTTTGTTGTTGTTATGACAGGTAGGTTGAAGTGTAAAAAAGAGAAGTTTAAAGCTACAGTCCCTAGTAGTCAAAGATTTTGAAAAAGACTCTTTTTGGTATATCTTATTTGTATAAAGTTTTGATTTATATAGTTGGCACTAAAATGTATGTATTTGGGCGTTAGGCCTAACATGTTCAAAAGA
Organism: Hura crepitans; assembly: GCA_948208565.1. Classification (NCBI taxonomy): domain Eukaryota; kingdom Viridiplantae; phylum Streptophyta; class Magnoliopsida; order Malpighiales; family Euphorbiaceae; genus Hura; species Hura crepitans. The sequence goes on along the minus strand of CANXYI010248676.1, from coordinate 5,970 downwards.
TGTTTTGTAACCTTTAAAGGATGGTTTGTATACAAGTATATGCTTATTGTGTTTGAGTTTGATTTTAATGCATGTTTGTGAGATGTGTTAATGATATATGTTGAGTTTGATAAGGAGGATGTAATGTTGCAGTATAAGATGTGTCGAGTTCTTTAGAAATGTGTTTTATACAAGTTACTATTTAAAATAATGTCATCAAACAACTGTTATGCTACTAGATTTTTGATACAATGAACCCAAATGGCCTAACCTATTATGTGATTTTATCAAGCAGTTGTTTATAAGCATTTACGAGAAACAAGATTGTTTTCAATTTTTAGGAAGCAAGGATATAAGGAAGTTCAATATTGGTTATGTGTCATTCATTATCCAAAACTAGGAATAGGTTAGGTGAGGGTTATCACAATATAGGAAGTTTAGTTCATAAACCAAGATTAAACCATGAAAAATAAATCTCTCACATACAATAATATTTAGAGCCAAAAATCTCCAATAAGAGTTAAATAAATATTCTTTTAATCAAATCAACGAAACATATAGAAGACATGATCACAAACTAAAAAAATATCACAAAAACAAAATTGAAACATAATCAAATTAAGAGCATAAACCTACTATACATATGGTTCAAAACACAATAGTATTCGAAAGTATCTGTAAAACCCCCTACCCAATCCATTATTTAAACTAGATAAAAGATTCATCTTCCTATAAGTCACCCATCCTAATATTATTTTAACCTGATCCTCATTTAACTAATAGAGAAACTACAGTTATCTTAATATTTCCATGATATTTTAAAGCAGTCTAACCTTATTTTATCCTCTTTTTATCTTTTAATATATACTCTCAAGGTTTTCAATCATTTTTCCCATTAAATCTACTTTAATGAAAATTCGGCAGCAAAATAGTTGTTCGGGTGAAAAACAAAAATTTTTAATTTGCAAATGACACTTTTATAACTATTCACAAGCATTCCTCAATTTTTTGGACCCTTTAAGTCCTCCAAAACATCATTTCATCATTAAGATTACAGTTATCTATCTAGGACATTTAATCATCAAATGACATACCCACCTATATATATTGCATGCATATCATAGTAATAACATCATAACTTGTTTTATAATTTACAATTCAATGTATAGTAATAATTTTACATGACCGGGCCTTGTGTCTCCCTATACATGAGTACCCCCTATCTATTACTAATACAAAAGTATTAAAACGTATACCTAAGAGAAAGCTATTAGCTACATTGTCTATTAAGGCTAAAATGTAATATACGTTTTTCTACCTACTCATCAAAAACACCAACACGCTGAGTATAAACTCAGTGGTGAATTTAATGTGATATGAATTGTAGCACATGCATATATAACATACATCACACTATCCCTTCTTTATATATGTTTATCTTACCTATAATTGCTATTATTAACTTGCTAATTATTTGCCTAGATTGATCATGTAACTTAATGTTCAGTTATTGTGTCTAGTAAGCGATCATGATTATGTCCATTTAATTTTATTGTCTATCTATTATTCAATCGAGTTAAGGCATGTAGCTTCAATTATGATATTATTCCATAGTACCTATTTTTATTTTCAATAGGCTTATACTCAAAAGACAACTCTTTTAACACTGGATAACAAGATCTATATCTATGCAGTGGCCTATATTGTGGACCCCGATAGTTGCACCTACCTATATCCATCTAACAGTAGGGATTAGTTCACTAAAACCTCCTAATACCAGAGTGGCAAGGATCAGTCCTATTGGACCTCCCAATAAGAGGGATAACAAGGTTTAGTCTTGAGGGACCTCTTAATATCCCAAGCCTCAACATTAGTGGATAGTAGGGATTAACCCATACAAACCTCCTAATATCTAAGACAGTACAAGTACTAGGGATTAGCCTATATAGACCTCTCAATACCCAAAGTGTGTAGGGTTCACATCTAAAACCTCGGTAGCTACACTTGTCATACTGTATAATCAGGCGATGATCCACATGGACTAAAGCCACTAGTAACTGCTAACTTCCTAGTTGACCAGTTAAGCTATCTAATAAGTGGTCTAATTAATATAGGCTAACTCTAATTATCGTTCATGTTATTCATTTAACTCAGTTAGTTTCATACTTTCCTTACTCATTTTCTCACCAATACCATTTCTCGTGTAGTCACGTACATCTTTGTTTCTCGATCACTGTTATGACCATTTTAGACACACTAGTTTATTGCTCATCATATCATTCTCACATAGTTACGTTCACTATTTAATCTTATGCAATCATCATTTCCATTGTCATGAAAGCACATTACCATTTTATGTACACTTCCCATTTACATTTTGCTTATTGCTCTATTATCACAATCACACTTTCTAAGTTCATATGTGCTTAAACACCTTACACACTATAGCACATATCTTATGACCACTTCACACACCATATGACCATCTTAAGAAAATGCACATACACTAAATCTTTCATCGGTTTCACATCTTAATCATGCTTTTTTTCTTAACAATTATCTCATTTACATCCCATTTATGTTCCAATTACACATGCATACACTTATTCACCCTTCATATACCATTTGGCCATACCCACTTCACACATATGCACATTATATTCTCATGTTCTCTTTATACATTCATACTTACTATAATCACCATATTATGCTTATATACTTACCACATGAAAATACACACACATTCACTTAACATAATCATTCCATACACACATTCATATACACATATGCAATAAGTAATTAATATACAACATATATTACATTAAGTTCACTTATAGTGAACTCCAATGCACTCTAAATCTACACCTTAATACTTGCCTTTGCTTTCCTCTAACAAACCTCTCTCTTTGTTTACAAACATATTAGGTTTTTAGTTTTAAAAATTCATAACAAAACATATATCTAAATTGAAAACTAATCACATAGACATCATCTACGCACCTAATACTACCTAAATAAATTTTGAAATCTTGAAAAAGAACACTTACTCTTAAAAAGGGAACTATTCATCAAGTGCTCAAAATCTCCTCAAACAAGTATTTTTCTTGCTTTATGTTAGTAAAATTGGGTTCTAGAGACTGTGGAGGCAAGGTTTGGTGGATCAATTGAAAGAAATTGGCTTAAATTAGGGTGTGGAATAAAGAAAAAAAAGGGAGGGGGAATCACTTGAGAATGGCATTGGCCGTTTTAGGGAGAAGGATGAGGGAGAAGCCATTCACACATATAAGAGATCCCAAATGTGTATCCCTTTCATATTATGCACATGGACGGCTCAGATCACACCACATGTTGATTCGATAATTCGTAATAATCTTATTTTTGTTTTATACTTGAAAATTTCAAATTTAATGTTTAAAGCCTTCAAAATTCATGCTTTCAATGCCAAAAATTCCCAAAAGTCTTAATTAGGGGACCCCTAAAATCTTAGGTCAAAATTCCAAAGGGAATTAGGTTAATTATTCACTTGCATAATTAAGAAATTTTGATTAAATATTAATCGACCTCAAAAATTTCTAATTCCTTCATCATTAGATCATTTTGAATTTTTGACATTAAGAGTATGCTATTTTTAGGTCTATCCAGGTATATCCCAGGCCTCTCCTAGAATAATGCCAACTAAGGTCACTATTCACTAAATTTTAGCATAAAATAATTTAGTGATTCTACTAAAAGTGTTAATTATTTCATGTTCATCATTACTTTGCCCTGTCAAAGTTTAATGACTAGTACTTCCCCCTAGCCATCTCACAGTATCCCGAATACATGAAAAATACTATTCACATCTTGAAAAGTACTATTCATGAAATCGAGATTCTTGAACATTACAGTATCATCAAGATCTTTAAGATACAAGTAAATTAACTCAAAATATTCTAACAAATATCTCAATTTAGTTGTAGACTTGACTCTATATACACATGCAAGTAAAGATATAAAATAAGTAGAAAAAATCACTAATAATACATAGAGAAAAGGAAATCTTATCCAATATGCAATAAAAAATCAAAGATAAGGAAATGTAATTTTTTCTTATTAGTTCAGATCTAATAAAAAAAAGGAGGATGAAAGACAGATTGAAATTTGAATAGAGAATAGCAACGAAATATCAAAGAGAAATGACAAACTAAAGAAAACTCACTATAATTAGGATCAGTACATTCTTATTTTTTTTATTTCTCCATTGGAAAGCAAGTAAAGCATATTCTAAAAACTTGGAGCATTTTTTTATCAAAATTTTAGAAAGGGAATGAGATTGAGTCATGAACATGAGTTAAAGTGAAAAAAATAAATAAATAGAGAATGAAAAGATTTATGATTTTAGGGCTCGATTGAGAAGATGAAGAGAAGAAAATAAGAAAAAGGAAAGATTAGGGTTGGTAGAGAGAAAAACAAGGAGAGAGAAAGAAAATGTTGATTTTATACCAATTGTTAGAATTAATAAAAGTCAAAAGTACCCTTAGGCCTTTTTTCACAAAAGAGTTTTAAAAAGGGCAAAATTGACATTCAATAAAGTAAGATTTCATCCTTAACAATTGTAATTTGGTGGATCAAACTAATAAAAAACTCTTTTTACCTAAAACTCAAAAAAATGCTATTTCTCATCACTTAAAAAACATTTTTAATTTCAATTAGGAATCATCCTCTTGTTATTATACACATATTTATAAACCTCTATTTCAAACTTATAATATTACTAAAAACTTTAGGAAATTTAAATTTTAACTACATTAAATCCATAAAAAATAAATGATCCATAATTAAAAATTAGAAATAAAAAAAAGATTTACAATATAAGTTAATAATGAATAAAAAATAAAATGTAACCTTAAATTAAGTTTCAAATTATCTATTTATAATCATAAAAATGATTATGACATGTTTACTAATAATAAAAAAAATTTTAGAATTTAATAAAATAAATAAAAAATTGAAAAATATCATAACATAATTAAAGAAAGAAATTAAGATTTTTTTGAGTAATAAAAAGTGTAATAAATGGGAATGATTATAAATAATGGTTAACATAATTAGATCCCTTTAAACATTCATTATTGGTTCAAATACTTAATTTATCTATTTTTTCACAAAAATGTAAAAAATAAAAATGAGAAATATTAAAATTGAATTAATTACAAGATTTCATGGGTAGGAAAATTTAAAATGAGATAGTCTTGAATAATTAAGTTATTTAATATTCTTAGATAATTATGTATTTAAATTTTTAGATATATGAGATATCAATGAATCATAATTAAATAGGTTTTACATAATTGATAATTAAAAAATTTTCCAATTTTATAGATCTTATATTTTAGACTTTTATGAGAAAATAATTCATAATTAACTAAATTTTGAGAAGAATAACAATAATGAATTGTATCGAATTTTAATTAGAAATTCCAATGTATATGGTTAACTATAATTTTAAAATAAAAATCCTAAAGCTAAAAAATAATAAAATAATTAACTAATTGTGAAATGTTTTCATCATAAATAAATGCTACTTTATAGACATTGCAGAGTGCCTAACACTTTTCCCTAGGAATGAATAGCCCTGAACTTATAAAACACATAACAAATTAGTGTCTAATCAGAATCAACTGGTTAGTGGTGACTCTTTATACATAGTTTACCTAAGTCCCATCTTAAACTTCTAATTATGGGTATATTACCCATAGGATGGTGCTACAGCTGATGACTCCACTAGAGACTCAATATTTTTTTTAGAAAATAGTAAGGTGGTTAATTTATTATTTATGATTAGATATTAATTTCTTTTAAATTGAAAGAGTCTATTTATTTTCTTACCGTTGCATACAAATGCATTCCATGACATTTAAATAAATATCTTTCTTCGAATTTATTTATATGCATGCGTAGTATGAGTATTTGTTGTTGCGCATACACACATTAAAAGGACAACAATGATTT
>CANXYI010248663.1:0-17550 GCA_948208565.1 Hura crepitans | reverse complement strand
ATATATATATAGTGAATCAAGAAAACCATGCATTATATGCTCTTATGAATTATGATTAAGTTTATGTCAATTGGCTAAGGATTATGCTATTATGGAAAAAGACAAATTGTGATAGTTCAACTTTGTATTTTACATGTATTGAGTTATTTATAATTAGAAAGGACTTTTGAATTTTGTCATCATAGTTACATGAAGTAAAGTTATAGATATTAAAATATTATTTTGAAATTAAAGTGAATTAGGTGTATTATGGGAATTTAGTACATAAAACAAAGCATGTTGAAAGAATTTAACTTAACAAATGCATAGAGATAAACCTGTAATGGCATGCTTAATAAGGTAAGTAATTACGTTTGAAGTTGCTTATGGAATACTGCTTATATATATGTAACTAATAGGCTATATTGACTATGTTTAATTATGCTTAAACAAATAGAGATGATAAGTTTTTAGCACATTCTGGAACATATATGCAGTATTATTGTATTTCATTAATGTAACATGTATAATGAGCATATTGCATAACTAGAGAATGTAAGTACAATAGAAAGTTTCATGTCTTAGCCTTTGGAATTGTTTTTAAAATTTCTTAAAGTTTAACATTTTGAAAGGGATATGTACATGTGTCTAAAGCATAATTTGTAAGTCATTAGAATGGAGATTTTGACACTTATGAGAGATATATTAACTTAGGTTGAAATATGTAAAAAAGGTTTGTGCTTTCAAAATTGGCAAAACCCCAAAAAGAGCTACTCCTTACTCAAGTTCCCAATGAGTACCAAGCAAGTTTTCATTGATTCATTCTTTTTCTAGATTTCTTAGGATTTTTGAATTCTTTATTCAATTATCACAACTTATTCAATTCTTACAATTATAACCTGAATAAAATGCGGAATTCTTAAGTAGTCTACTTCCCTTTGAATAATGAATTCTTAGTATATGTGTGTTTGTGTGTGTGTGTGTGTGTGTGTGTGTATAATTTTGTTTACAAGCAACCTATTGTTTCTCTATATAATTTTAACTGTAACACCTTTATACCTAACTAATATGCTAGTTTAGGTATAAGATATCACATTACTAGTTCAATTACCATTCCTTTATCTTGTTAGCATTATCTTATATCTAATTATTTCAATGTAGTTATATTTTTTTTTAATAATATACACAGTATCTCATACACAATTATTTTTTCTTCTATATACTCATGTCATTTACTAGCTAACATACACATAAGCACATTAAGTAAAAATTTATAGTATTTAAATTCTCTTTTGATACAACTTTCATATACAACAATTCATTCATATAACAAATATCCAGAACCTAATGTTCATATGCAAAAGTTTTCATAATGTTTACACATTTAGTCAACAAGAATGCTTCATCATGCAAGAATGCTTATGATGGACTCTTCTTACATGTACATTTGTCATGTGAACTCATAGTGTTGCTGGGACTCAATCCATCACTTTACCTTTGCCAAATCCAAAACCTACGTGTGGACAATAAGGTCGACACACTAAGCAAGATTGCTTAGTAGTGTATTCTAAAACTATGAATTATGTTTGTGTATTCTTTATAATTAATTTGGATCACTTTATTAGGGTTTATTGACTACCCTTTTTAGTTGACTTCTAACTTATGCATATGGCTCATGTTTGTATCTTAAACTGAATCTTATTTGTTATTTATAACTTATATTCTTTTATCTCTTATGTGTTGCTTATGTATTATATTCATCTACTTGTACTCATATCCTATTCATGTTTTCTATATCTTTTTTCATATTCATTTATTTTTCACATTCATTTATTTTTCACATTAGCATCTCTTATGAGTTATATTACTTCTATCTTATACAATTACAAGTAGTTATCTACAAAATTGACCTCTTATTTTCTATTCAAATTTTCTCTTTTATTTTACTATTTCATATGCATATGTCTTGTCTCAGTATTTTGAATGTCAATTATCTACTTATTTGACATTTCCATATACATACTTTTTCCTAATCTTTATATCTTTTTTATCCATTATTTGTACTTTAGCAACATATCCGTACATCACCTACAAATATTATTAATAGATTATTTAAGTCTTATATTTATCCATCTCTTATATACTCTTTTGTAATACCTATTGCAACTATTTATGTTTAAAACTTTATTTGATAAATTCTTCTATAAATATTCTTTTTATGATATTCCATGTGAAATTTACTTGTATCCTTTCATGGGACTATGACTTATATCTCTTCTCCTTATTTAGATATTTATGTATAAGTAATTATTAATTAAGTTTACTTACAATGAGCCATTAGGTGACCTTATTGTTTATTCTCAGTGTAAATTTATTCTTTTGAAAATTATTAAACTAAAATCTAACATTTAAATTTCATTTACATTTGAGTTTTATTTGTTTATTACATTATTATCTTTATCATAGCTTGTATTAGTGTAACTTATTCATTTTATGATGACTTTTTTTTCCATATAATACACTTATTAAATCATTTTATGTTCCCTTTTACATATGTCACATGTGGCCCTTAATACCTTATATAGTTGTCCATGACATAATAATGGGACATGTAACAAGTGCAACACCAAAGTGTCCACATAACATGTGCAACATTAGAGTACCCATGTAACATGTGAACATGTGCTAGAAATATTCCCTTAAGCACTACTTGCGGGCCCTAAATAAACAAGTGTAAGAGAAGCTCTCCCAAATAGCCAAGTGATCAAATGCTCTCTAGTTAACCAGTTAACATATCTAAAGCCCTAACTATCTAGGTCATTAGGGCACATTAATAGTTAACTTTGTCAAATTTAATTTTTCTTTCATGTATATATATACATTTACAATTTAATATCTTATGCTCATATGTAACCAATATCTTCTTATTACATCCATGTATTTATTTATTCATTTCAAATATTTCGTATAAACACTTTTTTTCATTTATCATGTGCTACTATTTACAAATTTTATTATCCTTATCACATTTATACTTTTATTTCTATTTATACATCTATTCACATTTATTCTTTTTTTTAACATTTATTCTTTGTGAATTTAATGTAATCTCTTTTCTAACATATATGTATGCATTTATTTCCTTTTAACTTATAAATTTATTTAATTATCATTTATCTCTTATATACAATCTTGACTTTTACTCTTAATTATATTTTCATTGTATTCTACATCTCCTTATTCATTTATAATTTCAACATATGTTTTACCATATTATTATATTAGAATTCTTTTAATCATACTCATGTTTAACAATAATTTCCCATATATATTTTCTTATTCCATGTGTCAATATTTTCTCATCAATGTTAATTTCTATAATTATCCTTTATCTTGAAAATTTAAAATTATCTAATCATATATATTAATTCTTAATTAATTAAAAATAATTTCATATTCCATATGTCTTTATCATCTTATTTAGTCTTTTACTCTTTTCATATAATTCCCTTTTTAATTTATGATCACATTGCTTTGGCCATGAATGTATTATTTTTCCTTATGTTCCCTTTAGTTTTTTCAATTTCTCTTATGCTCCTTTTTATACATGTCATCATATACATGTAACTATTAACATTTTCTTTTGTCCACTCTTATATATTTAATTTCAATATTATTAGTATATATTCCTATTACTTTCTTTTATTCATATTTTATATTATAATTTCATGTCAACATATATAAATATTAATTCTATCTACTTATATAATTTTTCTTACATAATTAATCTCACATTTAATTTATTTTCTAAATTTATATGTTCTTTTATTACTCTAATTTCTCTTAAATATTATCTAGCTAACTTATTAATTTTTTTATTTTCTATTTAATCAAGGTTTCATAATTTATACATATTTTACTTATCTTCATTTCTCATATAACATAACTTTTATTTAAAATAATATGTATATCTTTTTATTTCTCATGCATCTAAACTTTTATTTTAAATAATACATATACATTTTTTATTCTTCACATAACAATTTCAATTGATTATACACATATTTCCATGTGCTCATATGACAATTATCAACATCTAAATTTCATTTCTCAAGTTACATGTACATGTACAAATTAAATTTCTATTTTTTTCATGTCAATTAGTCTTATTTTGCCAAATATCACATTATACTACTTAAATACAATGATTTTTCTATCGTTTAACAATGTGCTTATTTCAGCTCGAGAGATAATTTAGAGATACCCTTTTCTTTTCATAAACTTTTTATCTTAAAACATATAATTTTTAAGCCCACTTAAGTTTAAATATATCACCTTAATTTAATTTTCTAACACATAAACAAATCACACTTCACATAAGCTCAAATAAGCAAAATCCATAGAGGTATAATACACTTACCTCTTTTATAAGCTTTCCTCCATCAAAATCCATCTAAGCATCCTTTAATCTCTTATATTCTTCATCTACATTTCAATTTCTCTAAAATCCATAATCAATTCCTCACATGAAATTCCACCAAAAATGTCATTAACACATGCTTTCAATATAATTTTTCACACACTATTTATAATTCTCAAGTAGCCTCTAATAATCACCTAGTTGAGGATCAACTTACCTATCCTTAGATGTCTTTAAATTCTTATCTTCCATCTCTATTCTTCCTCTAAATTCATCTTTCTCCATATACTTTTGAAGGGAAAAAGAGGTAGTTAATATAGCCTTTTCATTTTTGGTGTAATAATTTAAGGTCTAATGGTGGATTGAGTTTAACAATTTTTTCAAGTGATAAAGAGAGAGGAAATTTTGTCCAAAAGAAAGGGAGCTATTGGCTGAAAGCATGTGAATATTTTACATTATTTCCTAATTTATACATATATTTTAATGGCTAGGATCAAAAGGGATGCACATGTATGGCTAAAATTAATCCCAAGTGTCACTATTGTCTTTTATATCTGTTTATTTTATTTTTATATTAGGTAGCCAAGGTCTCATATGTCATAGCCAAGATCTCATATGTCACTATTTGATCCAATGGCCACAATTGCTCTCAACATAAAAATAAAGTCATGGTTATCTCATAAATTTATCATTTTCCCTATTTAATTTCCCCAATTTATTTTTAATAGTTTCACTTGTAAATAAATTATGTCACTATGATTTTTATATTCTTATAATTATTTTAGTATTAAGATGTGTAAGTCTCTAATTTTTCTAAGCACATTTTTAAGAATGTTTGGTTCAACCCTAAAGAGTTACTATTAATGCCTAACTATAATCTAGATTTCATTTTTTATTTTTAACCTCCTATATAACCTTATTTACTTCTCAAATTACACCATAATTCATCTCATAATTTATACTATCCTCTAGTTCGGTCAATTTCACTTGGGTTTGGGAAGTACTATTCATGGCCCAGGTGGCAATGTTCACAGGACCATCTCCCAAACCAAATTTTTTCCATATTTTCATGTTTCTCACATGTCTAAATCACACCTTTCACTCTTTTACACACGTTCCACTTATATTTGAGCCACTAAATGTCCATTTCCAATTTTGCCCTTTGGTCATTTTTCACTTAGTTGTTCACACCAATTGGCTCTAATTAATCCATATATCTATTTTATTCCCCACTTTTTCTTCTAATTTTAATTCTATCCTTATGAAAAAATCAAGCATAAAGTCAAGGTGTCACATTAAGTTTGAAAGAAAAGTGAAGATTTGGTATTCATAGCCGAAAATGGTTGAACATTAAATATATAAAATAATGGTAAGTAAACTCAAGTGAGTATATACTTATCTTTATTTGGTTTGATATGTCAAAATGATGTTAAAACTATTACATGAAATGGTTGATATGTATATAAACATATCTTTATTGGAAAGAGATTTGCCTTGATGGCCTTATTTAATCATGATATGCCAAAGATATGGATATGTGAATTACACTTCATGGTGCTACCAATATAGGAAATTATTTGATTGTATTAGGAAGTTATAAATCCATTTCTACATAGGATATAGATGCATTTATGATAGTTTGGCATGCCAAATAGGGAGGGACATTCACAGATCTACACATTTATATAACTTTAGCTATCATTGTACTTTGGCACTATTGATTAGTATTAGAACAACTTCTCGTACCTTCAGGTACTATTGAGATGTAATTTAAAGGCACTGATGCACTCGTCCTAATATCTAGGTATTCGATTCATATCTAAAAAGAAATAGGCCAAATCAAATAATAATGAAAGTAAAGGAATAATGACTTAATCTAACTATTATACATCTAAGATATGTGTTTAGAAACATTAATATAATTTCACATGTTACCAAGAACATACTCACACACTAACTAAGGATTTTTTATAATATATTATATATGTATCAAGGTGTATATGAATGCATGCATATAAGTTAGCTTGTCCAAATCATAATTGGGTGTACTTATTTTTCTTATGGATAACATAATTGTTAATGTATAGTAAATATGTATGACTTGTTATGTGATGTTATTGTAGTGAATTATTTTTATTCATGTTTGTATTTATTTTTTAAATTATTAATAAAGGTAACTAGTGACCAAAAATCTAGACTAGGTTTAACACCACTAGGCGATTTTACTCAGTGTGGGGTTCTTCCTTTGCGTAGGTTCAAGCTAAGAGCTTTCAATAAAGAAGGGTAGAGCCACCACTACATTAGAAAGTACAAATAAGAGCAAGGTGTAAAAGATATCTTGCTTAGATTTCTAGACATATTTATATACATATATATGTATATATATATACACCATTAAATTGTTATATATCTATAATGTTTCTATTCAGTAACAGTTTATAAAGTACCAATGTCTTATAACTAAACTATAATGATCTAATTATTGATTATGATCTTTATGTGTAATGGGTGTGTCTTATTGAGCTTTGAGATAAGATTATTACTTTGCTAGAGATTTTACAGTTTAAAGCTCTAATTTTTGAGTAATGATTTTTCTTTGGAGAATGAGGTTTTAAATAAGGCTTTGAAGATACATGTTGATATTTAAAGTGTTTTTCTTATAGGTTAAAAAATTTTGGTAATGCCTAGACAACCATTATGCTACTAGATTTTTAGCATGATAAACCATTTGTGTTAAGAATTTTTTAGAAGTGATAAAGAGTTATTTCTGGCATTGTAAAATATTTTCAAAGAAAAGTAAAAAGTGAAATTTTTTGGCTCATCTCTTTTATATATTTTGGTTTGTTATTCATGTACTTTAACTTTCTAATCGCATGATTTGTTATATGTCTTTCATATGTATTGTAACATCTCCTTATTAGGTTATTTAGTAGAATGAGTAAGGGGTGTTATAAAAGAGACCATTTAAGGGATGCCTTTTATCAGTTCAAGGTAGAAAGGATTCACTAGGCTTAACTCATCTATTTGCAACCCCTACTAGCACTGATAGACCTAAAATTGCAAGAATTATTAATAACAGTTGGATAAAATAGTAAAATAAGTGATGAATAGTGAAAAGAAGAAAAGAAAACATATCATATCAAACTTCACAACATTAAGGTATGTCCTATTAGAGTGTACCTCATGCACTTTCCTAGTAATGGAGGAGTTCCACCACAATAGCCATAGGAACTCAATATCAGGGATGAAAGCTACTATAAGATGAGAGATGATGCCTCTCTTATAAGCTTAAACTATAAAAATAAATAAAAAGGAGAAAAAGATAGCTACATAATCAAGTGATAATAAAGGAAGATGAAAAAGAAAGAAGAGAAGGAATTTTACCTCTTGGAGTTTCATAAAGCCCTACTCTATCTTCACCACTCTTGTACAACTCTTATCTAAGCCCATTTACAACATCTCCAAAGGTAGTGATCCCTAATCCTAAGATGAGATAGCATATATATCTCTTAGTGCTAGAAGAAATGGGCTCTCGATTATATTCTCTATATTTGCAAAGAGAGTATAGCCCTGAGTAATCTTATCAACCTCTTTTTTTGGAAGTGGGTCATTTAGGGCTACTCTAGGTCAGTGGTCTATAATTAAGGAATAATAAATCCCATTGTTCCCCTTTACCTTGGGATGAAACCAATGAGGAAAGTGATATAATCCCACTAGATAAAGGGGTAGAAAAAGTAGTCATCAAATGTAATCCTCTGCCTACTATACAAAATGCCTATAATAGTAGCAAAATCAATTAGACTGATGATATCCTCACTAAATTGGAGATGAAAATGATGTGTTGTATCAAACCACTTCTCTACCAGGGCTCTATAAATGCATAAAAATTTCCCTTCCTCACAAATCAAGGAAAAACATAATATAAGCCAGTGAATATAGTCTCTCAAAATCTATCCCTTAATAACTTCAAGACGATCATATAGAAGATAGTGATAGAAAAAAGGCTTCCTACTTTTTTATAATCAGTAGTAGCCTACAAGAGAAAGAAAAATGTTAGAATTGGAATAAATAAAGTGGAAAAGTGGAAAATGACAAAAAACTACCACCATAGTTGAGAATTCTATAAAGGAAACTATTGCGAGATAGGTAAGAACTAGTTTATAAACTTTACCATTGCACCATAGTTTTGAATGATTACATGTAATGAATAGTGCTGACTATTCATATTTTTTGTCCAAATTCAAGTTTTTGCCATAATTGGTCCAAAATAAAGTTATTGGCTCCTGTTTCAATGATTATAACCTAAGTCCCAATAGTTTTCTCAGTCAAAAATGAAAATTAAGAGAAAAATGGTGAAGAATTTAAACTTACATGCTCTTGAGTAGATGAAGATGTATGAGAGGGAAAAACTCACAAAATATTCACCCTATCCTTAAAAATGTAAAACCCTCCGAAGAGGTTTAATGTGCAAAAGTAGATCCTGATATGCCAAAGTGGGCAGATCTAGTGTTTGGGCCATTAAAGAGTAAAATGAGAGAAAAATGGAAGAAGGAATAGAAAAAGAAAAGTAAAGAGGTTAATTGAAATAAAATGGAATTTGAAAATTCAACCTATATATACCTGAGAGGTCAAAATAGTCAAAATTGACACATGGGTTGAAAAAATGCCAATTGTGATAATATACATTCAGTTATCCAAAATTTAACTCCAATTGATAGAATTTTGATAGAAAGCAGAATTATCAAAATGCCCTTTAAGAGCAAAATGCAATTTAGACAAGTATTAAACATTGGATGACCAGTTTAACTCAATTTTAGAGAGCTGGGTGCTTAATATAACATTAGTGCTCAAACTAAATGTTAGTCAAGGATGCTTAATCCAATATAAGGTGCTTAATCTAAAATCCAAAATGAGGGTGCTCAACCTAAAGACCAATAAGAAGGATGCTCAATCTAAGTCCAACATAAGGGTGCTTAACCCGAAACTTAACAAAGATGCTCAATTCAAAATTCATCACAAGTATGCTTAATCCTAAAAGCAATATAAAGTTCTCAACCTGATGGACTTTGAGATGAAGTGCTTAACTCAAAATACAGCTAAAGGATGCAAATTTGAATTCAAATTAAAATATAAAAGGTTATTCTTGATCATATCATGGATAGATAAATGTTTAGAAAAGTATTTTCTCTTTATTCTCATTATTTTCTCAGAGAACCTTTAATAAAATCTATATCATATGAATGTTTTTGCAAATTTCATGAAGGAAACGGCAAACTAGAAGCACTAGCTAGCTTGACTTTAAGATGCCCAGTAATGATATCTAGAGAAACAACTCATACCTTTTGGGATGAAAGAACACTAGAAAAGTGGGAATTCTTTTCAAGGGTAAAAATGTCATTTTTCCACTAGAGTGAAGAGCCAAAAGTGAGTTTAGAATAGCTGAGGAATATGCATAGGCATTAGAAATACTCTTTAGGAGTAATATGAGAGAGAACCAAGAAAAAGAGCTAAGTAGGCCTAACTTTTGGCTTAATATAACATAATCATCTCTTAAACCTAGGAAATCATCACATGATGGTTCTCTACCATTTGTGCAACAATTTAAACCACTACTCAATAGTTGTGTGTCCTACGTGATGGTTTTTCTAGAACTTGATAAAAAAAATTCAAATTCTATTATAACCAAACTAGTAGAGCTCCTAGAACTATACTTTCTTACTAGAATCATGTCACTAAGCATTTAATCGACCTAAACACCCTATTTAGATTAAAAAAAAAAAAGATCAAAACACCCTATAAATAACCTTCCCCTCTTAATAATCTAGGATACTTATAATATTAAAGAGTAAGAGTTTCTTGAGAGATTATTATTAGTTCTTGAGAACTTTAATATTCTTATATAATAAATTCAAAATATTATGGAGACTTAGTGAGCTTTGAAGTAGTTTGAGAGTGCTAGTTTAATTTGTAAGAGTTCTTAGAGGAGTTTTCCCATAAATTCAATGTTCTTCAATGATGAAATCAATCATTTGTTTGAAGTATCAATATTGGTAAGTTTTAAGGGCCAAAATCTCAATTATTCATCACACAAAAAAAACCATGTTTTCATTAGTTTAATAGGATAGCTTGCATTTGAAATCATGTTTTCCAATAAAATATTATCACAATTTTAGTTATTTGAAAAGTTAATATCATAAACATGATTTCAATTATTCTTTATATGATTTCATATAATAATCATTGTTAGATTGATATTTTCAAGTTGCAAGCATGTTTACCATGTTCTATTTAAATAATGGTGCAATTACATAAGAATTATGATGCATATTGAAGTAGTTACATCAAGAAAAATGTAATATTGTGAATTATTACCAATTTTTATGTAATTTCATTACAATTATATTGCTTTTGTATAAAATGTGAATTTTAGATCTTAATAATGCCTCAAGCATTGGAAAATCATGATTTTATTGAGAAAGATGAAGAACACATATAAATTTTTAGATATATGATTAATAGTGCCACTATGAACCTATTTCTTTAATGGTTAATGACTTGGTCCTTATCTTGGGTTAAAATGCTTGCATTAATCTTTGTGATAACTTGTGACTCTTGTTGCAAGATTTTCTGCTCGCCTATACCCTCAATCAATATCATAATAAAAGTTTGTCATGCTGACTCTTAATGTATGTACGTACTAGTACTTACCCTTTCAATCATTGTCATTCAAATAGTCATAACAAATCTCAACATGTTGCACTTGCCAATACAATCAACACAGTGAATGATATATCATGCAGTTCATTTTCCTCTTTTCCCATACTTTAATCAATTATTATAGTTACTGATCACAAATTAGCTATTAAACCCATGGTTTTTGTAGACTATTATAAATTAGATAACAAGTGTTTGTGGTGCTCATTAGAGCTTAACAGTTATACAATACCTAATGGGGCTTATGTATTTATACTCATATATGAATATAATTAGTAAGTTGAGCTCAAATAGTTGTATAGTGCTTACGAGGCATTCACAGCTACACCCACATCAATAGAATAACAACAGTGATCTAGTACTTCTAAAAGACCCTATCGATATGCCAACTTATTCCAAGGCTATTTCTAGTATACGTATACATGGGCATATCAATAGATATTAAAACATCAATTGCAATGTCATTCTTTATCAAATAACTCATGTATTATTAGTTTCATGGTTATACCTTAATAATAGTAGCATCATAACTCACTTTTTGTAGCATAATATCGGTTAACATTTTTAGTTTGACATTAATTATCCAAATGATATACATTAGTGTATCATGAAGCCCAAGTAATTATATTATTAATCTCATGCAAAAGGATCTCAATAATTCATGTCAATATTTCAAGTAAATTCAATATATCTTAACATAGATTATTCATTCAATAGCTTCTACATTCATTACACCATGCTTAAAATGATATGTCACATTACCTCAATATAGTCACCTCACATCGTTCATTATAATTCACAATATAAGAGCATAAATTTTAATTGTTAAAATTTATTTCAGTTAATAAGGGAATCATTATTCTTAATTTCTTAAAATTTATTATGAAATTCAAAGCATTTTACTCAATCTTTTTGTAATAGAAATCATCATCAATTTTTAATAAAAAAATTGTGTAACTCTTTCATAAAATTGAAAAATTTTTATAAGAAAATCATGTAAATTTATGATGTCAAAAGATGATAAATCAATTGATTAAAACCATGTAAAAATTCCATGTTAACACCTTTAAATTATAGAAATTAAATAATTTTATTTTCAAATTTCTCACGAGGTCACGGCATGAACTTTAAAGGTCACAACATGACGTCTATTTTAGATAGTGTTTCAAAAGGCATCACGATTGTAAGTCTTTAAAGGTTATAGCTATGAAGCACAATTTTAATAGTAATGAGACATAATTTTCTAGAGAGGTCACGGGCATGAGTTAAAGGATCACAACCGTGAGGCCCTCAATATCCGATGAAAATTCTTTAATTTTTATGCACTTTTTCACACAATTTTTATAATTCTCATCTCTAATTTACTCTAAGTCACATTAAACAAATTCATACTTCATCGATTTGGTTTAAATAACATTGAAACACATTTAATAACATCAACAACACCCAAAATAGGCATCAATTCAACAAATACATAATTTTTCGTATAAACTCTAAAACTAACAATTTCATGAATCAAATAAATTCAAAATTATAATTACACACATGAATTTTGTTGGTAATAAAACAATTCTCTATCTAATTCTAGCCCACAACAATGGATTTCCCCTTCACTTTTCTTCTTTTAGCTGTTTCTTCTACCTCCTTTTCAATTTTAAGAATTGCCATAACAAACACACATGCACAAAGCATAATTAATCAAGAATTATAAAAAAAAAAATTAAGTCTAAATTCATAAGTCTAATGTTGAATTGAATTTACCTTATATTGTACATGTGTCCTAATAATTCCTTTAAGTGTCTATAAATTGATTAAAGAAGAGAAGAAGAAATGTTCATTCTTTTTCTCTCTAATGTGCAAATTTTTCCTTTTTATATGCCATGGATGAATGGCTAGGATTAGCTCCTTAAAACCCATCTAATAATTCTCATACTCTCGAGGCTAATATCCTTTTTTAATCCATTTTCTTTTTCTTTTTATTTTATTTTAGCATATTAGTTTGTGCATAATTAAACCACTATAAAATTTTATTTCTCTTCTTATTATTTATTTTCATTATTATCATTATTGTCATCTAATTAGGTTTTTACTAGATCAATTTTTTTGGGTGTTACACCCTTCCTTATCCTTATTAAATAATGGCATGGATTTGTCTACCAGGCTTGTCAGGTGCAATGTTTAAGAAGAGCTTACTTTAAGTGGCATTAAATACTATTAGGAAGGTAATTAAATTAGATTATATGACAAAGAATCATAGTACGACAAATTTTCTAGAATGGTAGTGGCCATTGATGTTAATAAACCCTCTTCTCAAAAATCTACATAGAGGATAAACTTTAGATAGTAGAGTACAAGGCTTAACTAAATATTTTTTTCTAATATGGGTGGTATAGGCATATAAAAAAGGAATGCCATAGCATCAAATTTCCAAATAAAGTTATCAAGCATTTAGTCTTAGTTTTGAACTATAGGTTTGATGGAAAAATAGGTACAAGATGAAATTATGGCTCATGGATGGTTGTTTCATAATGAACTATAAAATTAGCAAAGAAAGGAAATAAATTGAATCCCAATAATCAAGGAAGACTTTATGGATATGTATATTTATAATGACCTAAAAATCCTGACTTTTGTGAATAGTACTTTCTCGAGACTCGGGATGCACTGAAGCTACCAAATGAAAGTATTAATCAAAAAACAATTTTGGGCAAAGTTTGAAATTAATCAAAAGTCATTTGATTGGTTAAAATGCTAAGAAAGTTTTTACAGTAGTGTCTTATGAATAGTGACTAATGCAAAGCTGAGCCATAAATATTTTAAAAGTTGCTCAAAAAATTTTGAGATTTGTACAACCTAACACTCAAAAATTTTAATTAGCCTATTGGCACTAGAATCAAAATTTTTGGAGGTCAAGAAGTATTTTTATTAAAAATTGGGTAACATAAAAGTTACGATTTAATTCAATTTTTTTCATTTTTGGAGCTCTGAATTTTAAAGGGTTGTGGGGCCTAAATTAAGTGAATTTTTAAATGTTTAATTGAAATTTAATTGAGCTTAAAAGAGAAGGAAAAATGGAATGAAAGAGAGGAGAAAATGGGAAAAATAATTTATTTTCAAAGACTATATAAATTGTCAAAATGAATTATTTTTGGTCAACCATTCTTTTTCTCCTCCTCTCCTCCCTCCTCTATAAAACCAATGGCTTCAAGCTTTCCCCTCCCTTAGTTTTCATCTTTAAACCTTCCTTATAAGCCTCATTTGATCTTATTGAAACATTTTTAAGTGCCCCCACGGCCTCTAAATCACATTAGGAGTGAGAAATTCGAAGAAAACTAAGAGAATTACTCAGTTTTAAGGCACTATGAATAGTAACCTTTTTCGTTCGAGTAAGAATTTTTGAAAGTCAATATTTTTTCCATAATCCTTAGGTGCCCAAGAGTCGATATATGTAGTCATTTTTAATTATTGATGCCTATATGATTTATTTTAAATTTTTACGAAATGAATCTATAATGAGCAGGTAAGAAAACAGATAAAACTCGAGATAAAGGTAAGAACAAGGTGTGAACCAACCTCGGGAGTGCATCTCGACTCTCTTAGTATGTGTAATCAAAATAATTTGCGTGATTTAGTTTATGACTTGAATTTTCCATTTAATGCCCTAAATGAAATAAATACAATTAATGTGCAGTAATGCCTAATAAATACAATTGATGAGCATTTGATAATGTGATAAAGTGAATATATATATGAAATTAATGATATGAAGTTATGATGATAGAAATTATGAAAGTTGAATTATAGGTGTGACACCTCTTACTGGATTCCCGAAGAAACCCAATAAGCTGTGCACTTTCTGCCAGGTCACCCATCTTAAAATTTCCCCCGAGGTCATTCATTTAACTTTTACCAATTTCACTCTAGATTATTCTCTCTAACTCCAAAATCACTCTAGTTAGTTCCTGTAATCCATTTAGGCTAAAACCAATCTGATTTAGTCATTATAGAGGAAATCTAATCATACTCAGGTATTACCTAAAAGTCTGACAATATAACAGTCACCCGATCCTATCCCAAAATTTTAAACAACCTGTTTAAACACTTCTATAAGCAATTCACAACACCTGGACCCATTTGGTCCCCCATTTTTAGCCTATCATCATCATCTAACACACATCAAACTCATGCCTTAGGCCACAGAAAAAATATGCAAAAATATAGAGCCTCAGGCTCACATCAATAGCACATATCACATAGGATCATACATTCACCAAAGAAAATGTAAAGAAATACTTAATTTACATTACAGGTCATATTCACTTAGTTAATTTACATTTACAAAGCTTAAATACATTTTCCTACTCATTTCCCACCTAAGTATATGGATATCTAATTATACAATAATTTCATCCAAAGTCTTCACTTGTATCCTCTGAACCGCTATCGTCCTGCCATACCCCCTTACCAAATTCGATATGCTGAGTATATGAGATACTCAGTATTGAACTTAAAGCAATTTAATCATGTCATAATATTATTAATTTATCTGAACAGTTTAAGAATGATTTTTACTTGATTATATAACTTAATTATTCACTAGGGTGCCAAATTACCAAAATACCCCTAGGGTATTTCTAAGGTTTGATATAGTACTTTTGGCTCAGATAAATCATTTAAAGTAAGGACTAATATTTTTAACATGCATCCTTTGTAAGAATCACTTAATCTGTCTCAGAGGTGAAAAATTACTAAAATACCCTTCTACTGTATTTTTATTACTTTCTGAGAAAAAGTCATTCAAATAAGCTCAAACTTCATCTTATATGTTATTATGCTTATTACTTAACTTAATTCACTATAACTGATCTGGCAAATCTGTGCAAACTATTCAAAATATCCTTTAGCTTGCCTTTTTTTAGAAACTTAGAAAATACTATTCCATTAAGCTTAATTTTTATACTTATAATCAGTCTGATTATTTACTTAATTTAATTCTCTGGCCTAACTAGGAAGACGATACTTTAAAACACTGGATCTAGAGGGATAATAAACTAGTGCAGTGGTCTCTATTTTAGACCTATACTGCTGCACTGGCATGTGTGCCATAATGGAGATCAGTCGTAGCCTCGCTAGACACAATAAAAATAACTATGTGGCATAATGGAGATCAGCTCGTAGGCTTCCCCAATGACAAATGAGTAACTGCGTGACATAATGGAGATTAGCCTATAAGCCTCTTTAGTCACAAATGATCATTAAGAATTGGGTGACATAATAGAGATCAATCTGTAGACCTCTCCAGCCACTAATGACTAGCAGCTGCAAAACCCTAAGTTGGCCGGTCAACCCATCCAGTGGGTGTCTAACCAATGGGCCAAGTAGCTTAATTTAACTTCATTTATCAACTAAAATTATTCTTATAATATTTAAGTCACAAAAACAGACAGTTAAAAATTTTATCGTATACTTTAAAATTTTATTCAGATTGGTATAGCCACTTTTTGGCCCTACCGGGTAAAATCCTAAAACAATTCTTAAGTCTATTGCTACCAAAATTCAAGGTATCTTATATTATGATTTATCAGGGCATTTCCACTTAAAAGATTAATACTTTCTATCTAATGACATTTTTGGTTCAGGTAGAGGTCAATTGGACAGTTATAGGTCATTTCGACCACTTTTAAAGGCAATTTTTTGGGACTATTTTAAGTCCAAATTTGACTCAATTTTCAAGGTCCTTTCTATTACTTTTTTAGGCACAAAGCCAACTGTAATTAGGCCAAATCCATGGCTAAAATATAGGCACAAATGCCAATTAAAACTTGGCTAAGTCCATGGCCAAAAACTAGGCATCAAAGCCACTGAAATTAGGCCAATTCCATGGCCAAAATATGATTCAACACTAGCCTCTCAAAGGCATAAATAAGGTTCATTTTAAGTCACTATCTTAAGCTTTAACTTTATGTTTTAAACCAAAACTTTCTTAGACATGTTCAAGGCATAATCTCAAGTGTATAATGTGATATTACTATGTCATATACTTAGATATTCCATATCCATTTCATGCCCACAATCAAGCTAAAATAATATACTTAATTAATACTACTAGCATTAAGCTTCATATCAAATTACCTTGCCTAATGCCTTCGAGTACTTAAGGAAATTGAACTAACTTTCCATTCATCTCCACATAATCACAACATTCAATCATTTTCATATGCCATGAACTCAAATGTGGTCATATACATCTCAATCTAAGCTAAGTTGGTTAAGACACAAGCAACATTTCTTGAAAACCATTCATTATAGCTCACGGGTACAAGTAATTACACACATTCCATGATAATTTCTTTTGCCAACTTTACTTAATTCATATCCTAACATGCCAAGGACCTTTTAAATCCATCATAGGCACTAAATTACTCATTTAAACATTC